>FNXX01000006.1:6629644-6795184 GCA_900108845.1 Iljinskaea planisiliqua | reverse complement strand
ATACTGAGGTACCTCAGAGGCTCTCCGGGACAAGGCATTTGGATGGGGTGTAATAGAAGCACAGAAGTGGTTGGCTATTGCGATGCGGATTGGGCTGGTGACCGAGAGGATAGGAGATCAACCACAGGCTATTGTACCTATGTTGGAGGGAACTTAGTTACCTGGAAAAGCAAGAAGCAAAAGGTGGTCGCATGTTCTAGTGCTGAGGCTGAGTACCGGGCCATGAGAAGACTCACAACCGAACTGATGTGGTTGAAGATGTTACTAAAAGACCTAGGGAGGGAAGTCACTATTATTGAAGAGAAGGAAGTATTGTCATGGCAGCTCAAGGCCCAATGCGCAACAAATGAGGCCCATCCGTACAGTTTTGGTAACCAAAGGTGCAAGGCCCACACTCATACCTTGTTACCGTTGGAGAAGTCAAACAATGTGGAAAGCATCTGGAAGAGTTGACCAAGAATGGGTTACACCGCATGTGTAAAAGGAAGCAGGTGTCACGTGTGGAGTTAAGCTCCTTTTTAACGTTAGGTGCTGTCACTGTCTCTTCCTCGTATCCACCAAGCGACTCTGTCCCCATTCCTTATGTCCCTATCTTTCTCTTTCCTCTTAGTATCTTGTCTGTCTATAAAAGAGTATGTGCATACGTTTGTAAAGATTAAGTTTGAGGGAATCAAGTTCTCTTTTCTTCATTATACTTATCCATCAAACTCTCTCAAACTCACGCAATCTCATTTCACTTCTGTTCCTTTCTTTTAACACACACTCTAAACTCACATGGTATCAGAGCTATCTAGATCCACAAACACTTCTCTACACTTCTAAACTTCTTCATTCACCCTTCTCTGCGCAAATTTTGTGTTCTTCAAACGGTGCACTCTTTTAACCGTTGGATAATAGGTCAGAGAGACTGTTTTATTGCCATACCATCTCGTTCTACACTTCTCTAGTCCTTCAACCGTACCTTCACGTCGGCGTTAGTTCAGTCTCCCTCACGAAAACTCAAGTTCATCAGTCTTTATCCAGCGGTCCATAGTTTTGTCCCGTGGGTAAAAGCGTGTCTCTTCTCCAAAACTGCAAGCGAGCAATGGAGAATGTCAAATCTGTTGTGTTACCAGTGGTCCTCAAAGGAGGAGATAACTATATCACCTGGGCAAGGACAGCAAAGGCGGTCCTGAATGGTTGTAACCTATGGAGTCACATTGAAAGCTTCACGGCTGAGGTCAAAGAAGGAGAGGACGAAGCGGTGGTTCTGGCTGAGGAGAACAAATGGTACCGTGAAGACCAAGCGGTTCTTGCCATCCTCCACCGGTCCCTTGAGCCGAGTATGCTTGATGCATACTCCTATTGTGAGAAAGCTAAGGAGTTATGGGACACTCTTCAAACCGTGTTTGGTAATGTTACAAACCTCACACGCGTGTTTGAGGTGAAGAGATCCATCAACACCCTTACCCAGGGGGACATGGACTTCAATACCTTCTTTGGGAAGTTCAGATCCTCATGGGCTGAATTGGAAATGCTGAGACCTTCTCCTACTGCTGATATGGCGCTGATTAAC
Organism: Iljinskaea planisiliqua; assembly: GCA_900108845.1. Lineage (NCBI taxonomy): Eukaryota > Viridiplantae > Streptophyta > Magnoliopsida > Brassicales > Brassicaceae > Iljinskaea > Iljinskaea planisiliqua. The sequence goes on along the minus strand of FNXX01000006.1, from coordinate 6,793,629 downwards.
GAAAGGAGAGAGCAAGACAAGATGTTTGCTCTCCTCATGGTGCTCAATCCATCCTATAATGACCTCATCAAACACATACTCAGAGCTCCAAAGCTTCCTAGCCTTGAAGAGGTATGCTCACAAATCCAGAAGGAACAAGGCTCCCTTGGCCTCTTTGGTGGCAAAGGTGGTGGCTTAGCAATGGCGCACAAAGCAGAGGAAGTGGTGGCTGCTAACAAGAGCTATTTCCGGCATGAGGACTCTAATCCTGTGGTGTGTGAACATTGCAAGAAGCCTGGGCATCATAAGTCTAAGTGTTACTCACTTCACCCACATCTCAGGCCTAATTCCAGCAAGTGGGACTCTCGTCCTCCTCAGAGCAAATGGAAGGATAACCGTAGGGAACCAAGAGACTCACGAGCTCACATGGCACAAGGGTCAAATGGCAACCAGGACAAAAGCAGTTCATCCAATCCCGCTGAGAGCTCTGGGGGAATCAACCCTGAGTATGTGACGAAAGCAGACCTTGATACCCTGATCAAGGCACTCAAGGAGTCTGGTAACAAGTTTCAACCCTTTAGTTATCATGCTTCTTGTAGTATGGTTAAACCGGCTTTAATCTCTAGTGATAAGAATTGTTGATTCAGGAGCTAGTCATCACATGATTAGTGATTCTAACCTCATTAACAATATGAAACCTGCCTTAGGACATGTTAGTATTGCTAATGGTGAGAAAGTAGAGATTAAAGGAATTGGAAACTTGAACTTGTTTGATAAAGAATCTCAAGCCTTTTATATGCCTACATTCACTTCCAATTTGTTATCTGTAAAAAGGGCCACCTCTGACTTGAATTGCTTGGCAATTTTTGGACCTAATGATGTGTGCTTTCAGGATATTGAGACCAACAAAGTTCTTGGGCAAGGGACAACTAAGGATGGCCTTTATGTACTTGAAGACATGAAGTCCCCCTCTTCCTTTTCATCCGGTTTTAGTTTCAATGTTGGTGTAGCTAATAATGCAATTTGGCATGCTAGATTAGGTCACCCTCATTCTAGGGCTTTAAGCTTGTTGTTACCTAGTGTTAAGTTTCAAAATGAGGATTGTGAAGCTTGTATTTTGGGTAAACATTGCAAATCTGTTTTTCCTAAGTCTTCTACTATCTATGAACATTGCTTTGATCTAGTTCATTCAGATGTTTGGACTTCTCCATGTTTCTCTAGAGAAAATCATAAATATTTTGTCACCTTCATAGATGAGAAATCCAAATACACATGGCTCACATTGCTCCCATCCAAAGATCGTGTTTTAGAAGCATTTGTCAGTTTTCATGCTTATGTTACTAACCATTATAATGCAAGAGTGAAAGTGTTGAGATCAGATAATGGTGGGGAATATACAAGTCATGCCTTTAAGGATTTTCTGTCCAACAATGGGATCATCCACCAAACCAGTTGTCCATATACTCCCCAACAGAATGGTGTGGCTGAAAGAAAGAATAGACACCTCATGGAAGTGGCCAGGTCCATGATGTTCCACACCAATGTCCCAAAGAAGTTCTGGGGGGATGCTGTAGTTACAGCTTGCTACCTTATAAATAGACTACCAACCAGGATCCTTAAAGACAAATCCCCATTTGAGGTACTTACTAACACTAAGCCTTCTCTTGACCACTTGCGTGTGTTTGGTTGTGTAGGTTATGTCCTAGTGCCTGGTGAGAACCGTAGTAAGCTTGATGCCAAAAGCATAAAGAGTATGTTCCTTGGTTACTCATGCACGCAAAAGGGATACAAGTGTCTTGTGCTAGAGACTGGACGTGTATTAGTGTCCCGGGATGTCAAGTTCTTGGAGAACCAGGGCTATTACACCAAGAAGGATTGGGAGAGTCTTCAAAATCTGTCTCAGTCTCAGTCTGACCGAGCTGCAAACCTGAGGGTCCTATTCGAGAACCTAGGGGTCTCCCCACCGGGTGCTTCTCCACCCTCAATCCCACCTTCCTCCCGCTCTTCTGCAGCTCCCCTTGTTCCTGAGGGGGAGAATTTGTGCAATGAGCATGACCAAGCTGAAGCTGCAGATGGGAATGATACTCAGGAGAATGAGGATAAGGATGAACCGGAAGAAGCTGGAGCAGACAGTGAAGTGATTCCCACGGCAGAGGCAGAAGGTGAATCATCCCAGCCGTCAGATCCTATACAAGCTGATCAACCATCCGGACTGAGAAGAAGTCAACGGCTGAGGAAGGATCCATCAAACTGGATAAATACAAGAGTATACTACAATTGCCAAGCTGTGGCTCATCCTACTCAAGCTGTTTGCTCCCTAGCTCACATTCCATAGGATCATCAAGGGTTCATCAGTATGCTCGACCAAGAAGAAGTACCAAAGACTTATGAAGAAGCCCGTGAGCATAAGGTTTGGAGAGATGCTGTTAAAGAAGAAACCAATGGCATGGAAAGAAACCACACATGGGATGAGGCTGACTTACCTAAAGGCAAGAAGACAGTCAGCTCAAAATGGGTATTCACCATCAAGTACAAGAGCAGTGGAGAGATTGAGAGATACAAAGCTAGGCTGGTAGCAAGAGGCTTTACCCAAACCTATGGAGAGGACAATAGAGACACATTTGCTCCAGTTGCAAAGCTACACACAGTGCGTGTGGTTCTCTCTATTGCAACAAACTTGGAATGGGATCTATGGCAGATGGATGTCAAGAATGCTTTCCTTCAAGGGGAGTTAGAGGAAGAAGTGTACATGACACCACCACCAGGCCTTAAAGACATTGTGAGATCCGGCAAAGTACTAAGATTGAGGAAGGCCATATATGGACTGAAGCAGTCACCTAGAGCATGGTACAGAAAGCTTAGTGTCACCTTGATGGACCGTGGCTTCAGGAGATCAGAAGCAGACCATACTCTCTTCACTTTGCAAAGCCAAGAAGGTATTATAGTCATTCTCATTTATGTAGATGATATCATCATCTCAGGGAATGACAAGGTTGGTATTCAAGAAACTAAAGCTCATTTGAAATCAGTCTTTGATATAAAAGATCTTGGAGAACTCAAGTACTTCCTTGGGATAGAAGTTTGTAGATCAAAGGAAGGTCTCTTCTTATCTCAAAGGAAGTACACACTTGACCTTTTATCTGAGGCAGGTAAACTGGAAGCAAAACCGGCCAAGACGCCTTTAGAGGATGCATACAAAGCTCATCAACAAGAAGGAAGTGAAGAGGACACACCATTCGGAGATGCTAAGCTCTACCGCAGACTAGTAGGTAAGCTCATTTACTTAACACTTACTAGACCTGACTTATTTTTTGCTGTGAATCAGGCTAGCCAACACATGCAAGAGCCAAGGATGTCACATTGGAGGATGGTTGACCGTGTGCTGAGATACCTTAAGGGATCATCAGGGCAAGGTATTTGGATGGGATGCAATGAGAACACTGAGATTGTAGGATACTGTGATGCTGATTGGGCTGGAGATAGAGAGGACAGAAGATCGACTACCGGCTATTGCACCTTTGTAGGAGGCAACTTAGTAACTTGGAAAAGCAAGAAGCAAAAGGTGGTTGCTTGTTCTAGTGCAGAAGCTGAGTATAGGGCCATGAGGAGGCTGACTACTGAGCTAATGTGGTTGCGGATGCTGTTAAAGGATTTGGGAAGAGAGACAACAACTCCCATCACTATGCATTGTGACAATCAAGCTGCCATTCATATAGCTTCAAATTCAGTCTTCCATGAGAGAACAAAACACATTGAGGTGGACTGTCATAAGGTGAGAGAGCAGATGCAACTTGGAGTTATTCAGCCATGCTATACCAAGAGCTCAGACCAACTTGCTGACATATTCACAAAAGCGGCTAGTCTTAAGACCTGCGAGTTCATCCATGGGAAGCTCGGCCTCATTGATCTCCTGCAATCGGACAAGGAGAACCCAAGATACTGAGACTTCACACTCTTTTTCCCTTTGTAAGCTTTTTCCCAAGTGGTTTTGCTATGCAGAGGTTTTTAATGAGGTGAAGGATCATTGTTCAAGCTTAACCGCTCAGTCCCTTGAGGGTTAAGCTTGAGGGGGAGTATTAAAGAGAAGGAAGTATTGGTCATGGCAGCTCAAGGCCCATGCGCAACAAATGAGGCCCATCCGTACAGTTTTGGTAACCAAAGGTGCAAGGTCCACACTCATACCTTGTTACCGTTGGAGAAGTCAAACAATGTGGAAAGCATCTGGAAGAGTTGACCAAGAAGTGGTTACACCGTGTGTGTAAAAGGAAGCAGGTGTCACGTGTGGAGTTAAGCTCCTTTTTAGCGTTAGGTGCTGTCACTGTCTCTTCCTCGTATCCACCAAGCGACTCTGTCCCCATTCCTTATGTCCCTATCTTTCTCTTTCCTTTTAGTATCTTGTCTGTCTATAAAAGAGTATGTGCATACGTTTGTAAATATTAAGTTTGAGGGAATACAAGTTCTCTTTTCTTCATTATACTTATCCATCAAACTCTCTCATACTCACGCAATCTCATTTCACTTATGTTCCTTTCTTTTAACACACACTCTAAACTCACAACTATGCCTATCACTATGCATTGTGATAACCAGGCAGCAATTCATATAGCATCTAACTCAGTGTTCCATGAAAGAACCAAGCATATAGAAGTCGATTGTCATAAGGTCAGAGAGCAAATGCAACTTGGAGTCATCCTGCCCTGCTATACACAGAGCTCTGATCAGCTGGCTGATATCTTTACCAAGTCCGCAAGCCTCAAGACCTGTGAGTTTGCTTATGAGAAGCTAGGCCTCATTGATATCAACCGGCCGGGCCTTGAAGACCCTTGGCCGTGAGACTCACTCTTTTTCTTATGTACAGCTTTTGTCCCATGTGGTTTTGCTTGCTAAGGTTTTTAATGAGGTGTAGACTCACGGCTCCAAGCTTGACCACACTGCTCATGTGGTTAAGCTTGAGGGGGAGTATTAAACCGTGTGATACAAGTCATGGCCAGATCGTGTGAAGCAAGGAACAGGTTGACTTGGAGAAAACGACTCAACACTCACCAAATAATGAAGGAAGAAGTGCAAGAGGACTTCAAATCCTTGTGACCGTTGTTGGTCACAACAAGGAAGAGCCACATGTGGAGTTAAGGTTCCCAGCCGTTAGGAGCGGTCGCTTTCAGCGACCTGCGACCTTGAACCACTCCCCTTCTCTCTCTCCAGCTCTTCCTGTCCACACATGTCACTTTCATTCTCTTTGTAGTCTATCCTGTCTGTCTATATATACTCTATGTCGAAACCATTGTAAAGATACACTTATGGACTGAGTTCCATTTCTATTTCAATAATATCATATGTTCTTCATCACTCTCTCTCTCTATTCGAACCTATAGGTTCTTCATCTGTTTTCATCTTCTAAAACTTACATTTGGGAACCCCTTCCTAAATCGACTTTTAGTAAGGTTTCATGAAGATTTAGGTGGACCTTCCTGAATGGACGATTCGGATAGCAACAAGAGACCGCGTGTTCACATCAGTTGAAGAGTCAGTCAACATGGAATCAATTCAGTCAAGTCTTTACTTCATTAATGTATTGTTTTCCGTGTTGTCTTGTCTTGTTTTCTGAAACACTATATATGTATTTCGGAAACCATTGAATCAATAAGAAGTTTAAGTTTGATCAATGCGATTGTCTTGGAGAGTGAATCTCTATTGTTCCTTGTGAACAAACCCCTGTTGCTTGGTGAGTCATATCCAAACAACAACCCCTCTTCGGTCGTCTAAGTGAGTCATATCTTAGGACTGCTGAGGTTTGGAATATCAAGGGCCTTCCGCATCCCTTGTGCGACCTAACGATCCATTCCTTTGTTCTTGAGAGTTAGTAGCTCAATTGAGTTCAAAGTCTATCCAGACCAACTTCAGAGAGTAATCCGTGGGAGGGAGTTGATCCCCGTATCAAAAAGGAGAGGATGATACAAACCTAAGTACTCACAACGACCAGGCCAGCGTGGTCCCAGTCATGAGACGCACACCAAGAACCCGGTCCGGCACTAGAGACTTGACCGAGAGCTTCAACCAGGCTGTGGAAACACTTCTCTCCAACCAAGAGCTTCAAGACGTCACCACTCAGCTCAATCAGCTAAGTATCACTCGAGAAGCGGCCATAGCCAATGCAGAACTAGAAGATCATGGTCTTCAGCCCACCGAGGAAGTGATCAAGGCCGGCCAAGAAGAAGGTTCCCACACTAGCAACGGTCCAGTCCTCTCGACCTTAGGATATATAAAGGAGTGGCCAATGATACACGACAAGAAGGGACTTACCATATTCAGCATAGTACGCATCCCAACCTGAACCGGCCGACATCAATCCTAAACCAGCCCAAGCAAGCCGACTCGACCAAGGTATGATTTAATTACATTTCTATTCGAATTATTGGACTAACACTTGTTGGAATTTGTGAGGGTTTGTCTCACATAAGAAGGAACAACAATCAACTTGTGATTGTGTCCATCATTAACTAAACATGAACTCACTTTAAGCTAGTGTTTAACTTAAATAAGAAAGAGTTTAAGTGATTGTTTAGACAAGTAATGGTCAACCCTTTAGGGTAGACCCAAACTCTTAACACTAACTCTCTACATTGCTGTAACTTAATTAAGCATAAGTAAAGTAGATTAGAGCTAAGAGAATGTATAATAAGAACTTGTCTTTATATTTCTGTGTGTTTAATTACAAAGGGAAGCTGTCTTTATATAGACACAAGGTGAGAATTCAAATTGCACAAACAAACTAGTGAAAGTGACAGCACACAAACGGCTCTTTCATTTTGACTCTTAAGTTCACACGTGATCCTCCCTTCCACTTGCAGCTTCATTAGTTTATGTATAATTTAAATTGCTTCTAGAAAGGAGTTATTGCCATAAGCCACACGTGATCTTCATTGGTTGCATATGAAGTTAGTGCTTATAATTCAAACCCAAATCCTTCTCTTTGACCGCCAACTTCATACCATTGGGGTTGGGCCTCTCTTCTTCAATTATAATCATGTTGGGCATTTGCAACAGCTTCTCTTCTTGTGTTGGGCTTATATTAAACTTTGTATGCTGCCCAACACTATTTGTACGGATGAACTGTCCATTGGCGGTTAAGGCCAGACCACTTGCTTCAGCCGTTAATTGATTCTTCTTAAGCTCTTCAGACACCAGCAGTCTTGGTTTGGTCACCAGCTCTAACCGCTGCCTCCTCTTTGCATCACACAGCATTGCCTTGCTGCACAAGCTTCACTTGCTTGCAACACACTTCATGGCTTCTCAGCCTCCATTGCTTTTTATACACACATCTGATTTTGTGATGAGCTTCTTCTAGGATGAGTTTATACTTGACACTTCTCTTCTTCTTCATTTTGATGTGGAGATGCTTGGCCTTCACTTTCTTTGTTTCGCCTTCTCATCTCCTCACTCTAATACCCTCCCTCAAGCTTGGGTGTCGGAAGCCATTGAGACCAGAGGCCAAGCTTGCAACACGCAAATGACTACCTCATTAAAAACCTCATCATGTAAAACCTCTTTGGGATAAAACCATGATGAGGACAAAAAGAGTATAGCATCACGGTGCATTGATGATAGCTATGACCTTGGTTGAATGAATTTGAAACCGGCTCCTCCTCTCATTCTTTAGTCCTTCATGACTAGATCTCTCTTCATATGAATCATTTCCTTGTTAACTTGTACTTCTTTGAAACTCTCATGCCAGACTTTGAGGCTCTCATTGGTACCTTTGAGGCTCTTATGTCTCCTTTATCCTTTAAACAAGAGATAAAGAAGAAAAGTGTAAGTGTTACATAAGGAATATCAAAGGAAAACAAATAACCAAATGAGGAATATCAAAGATCTAAAGGTCACAATTAAGAATTCATAGAGAGAACTGAACATCTTAAGCAAGTATTTTTTTTTTTTCAAAGAAATTCCACAACCAACTTAAGCATCAACTCGAAATAATGTCAATCAGAGTTATGCATCAACTCAAACAATTTAAAGACATCCAGTTAATATTCTCAGACTAACTTACGCAATTCAATCAAACAATTCCAAGAATTATGCATAAATCAAGCAAGAGTAATTTGAATGCTAAATGAATGAAGTAAGCAATGAGATTAACACTAATGGAATGAGGTAATGAAATAGGAGTAGAGTTGAGAAACAGCCTTTATTGGAAGATGGTATATGAATGGTCCTTTGAATGGACTGAATGAACTGATGTCCTCTTGATGGACTGAGTGCGGTTTTGAATCGATTTGAGAACCACCTAGGATCAATGAAATGGTCCATGATCTGAACTGATATTTGGACGATCTGAATAAGCTGAATGGATGCGGTCTATCTTCATTTGAAACCGCCAACAGAATCAGTGGTTTACTAGGACTCGAAACCATTGGAAAGAGAATGGTTTACCACAACTCGAAACCATTTGAAAGAGAAGGGTTGATTACAACCAACAAACGAGGGAGAGAACCAGTCACATCTGAGCTGATCCATCAACTTCCACCCAAAAGGTCTCCATTGGTTCTAACTTCAGTATGCGCTTGTACCTCCAGGCAACAGACTCCTTCTGTCAAGCTGATCCATCGCTTTCCACCAGACTCTTCACGCCAGGTTCTTCAAGTTGGGGGCAATCGGTTCTAACTTCAGATATGTTCTGTGCCCATACATTTAACTTCATGTCTCAATGAGACTATCATAATATCAATCATTTGAATCTGTGAACTTAGAACATCAAAGACAAAATCAGTGGTGGAACTTCCTAGTGAGGGCACACTCACGCTTGTGGAAGTTCCAAAGGTGCCAAAGAAGAAATCAAGAATGCATTAAGCATGAGAATGAAAGATCATTGCAAAGTGAGAGAGAGATTAAGCCATTAAGGTAAAGAGAGATCAATAATCAGAGATTGTGAGCATGTGAAATCAAGATTGAGAGTATGAGAATGAGAGTATAAGTAACCAAAGTTAAGAGAGTTTTAGAAGTAACCAGAGTATAATGGTAACTAGAGTATGATGGAGAATAGTGGATAGACAGAGTCTTGCTCTGTTTTGCGGAAGCAATAATCAAGCCATAAGGCTGATCAACAAAAGCATCAGACCATCATGCACAAGCATCCATAATGGCTGAGCCATAGTGTTGGTGAGGCATTCACTTCCCACCAATTTTCATGAACAAGAGAATCAAGGACAACTCACTTCAAGGGAGTTTCCTGCAAGCATTGTAACAAACACATCAAAGAGAACCACCCAAAGGTGGGTTCTGAAGATTCAAACTTAAGTATAAGTATCCAAAGAGTATCAGATGTAACCAAGAGTGTAGTGAGAATGATGGAAGTGTAGTGGAAGATGGTGAGATGGAGAGTATAAGCGGAAGCATCTTCAGTCCATGGCCTTCAAGGTTCCATGGCTGAGAAAAGACATCAAACCACAGCTCTAAGGCGTCCATGGTTGATAACAATGCTGGTGAGGCAATAACTTCTCAACCAGTCTTTCATTAAATGGATGCAAGGACATGCTCCTTTCAAGAGATTCCTGCAACCTCAATAATAACAATAACTCATTAAGAGATTAGATCACACAAAGGTGAATTTTGTAGAAAAGAACAAGAGTTAATGTAACAAAATTCTTTGTCCATCTACCAAGTTCAAAGGCCATAAAGGCCAAGAGAAGAAATCCTTTTCACAAATGGTTTGAAAACCTTTTCTTTCAAAGAAAACTTGCAAAGAAATTTTAAAACAATTTTATAAGGAATTAAAACCTTTTAAAATGGCTTTACTAAGCCAAGAGTTTATCAAGAACTTATCAAAAATAGTTTTAAAATACTTTCCAGAATTTGTTTTTAAAAAATACTTTCCAAAACCTTTTCATAAGAGAAATTAATTTTCAAAATATTTTCAAGCTTGTAATAACCAAGCAAAAATACTGAAAATAATTTTAAAAATACTCTGGAATATTTGACAACATTTTTCAAAGACAGAAAATGATCTAAAATATTTTTCAAAAATAAAATCCCCTTTAAAGAGAAATAAAAACAATTTTGGATACAAAAGGGAAAAATCCCCAAAATCCTTTTCAAGAGTTTTCAAACTCAAAACTATCTTTTAATCACTCTCCCTCCCTCAAGCATAGATTTTTACAGACTTAACAGTCCAAGCTTATTGAGATAAACAAGAGGAGAGGAATAAAAGAGTTTGAAATCACAATGCAAAAGATTTTATAAATCAATTTTAAGAAGTGTTCTCAAGAGAAGGTTTCAATCTTTTTCCCTCCCTCAAGATAGTAATCTTTCAACTATCATAAATAAGTTTTGAGGGTATAAATGGAGAATTCATGGATTGAAATACAACACCTATAAAGGTTTGCAACTTGAAAACATAAACAGCTTAAAACTGGTTTTGAAATGAAAGCAATTTTGAAACCAAAACATTTGAAATCCTTTTCTTAAAACCATTTTGAAACAAGAACAAGAACCTATCTCTCTCTCTCATGCTCTGGACGCAAGACATCTTTAAGTCTATCAACAGAGCTTTAACAAGAATAAGAGAGAAGAGAGAATCATTGGTTACAAAGAGTAAAAGAAATGAGTGTAAGTTTTAGAAGATGAAACAGATGAAGAACCTATAGGTTCGAATAGAGAATGATAGCGAGAATGAAGAACAGATGATCTTATTGAGATTGAAATGGAACTCAGTCCATAAGTGTATGTTTACAATGGTTTCGACATAGAGTATATATAGACAGACAGGATAGACTACAAAGAGAATGACAGTGACATGTGTGGACAGGAAGAGCTGGAGAGAGAGAAAGGGGAGTGGTTCAAGGTCGCAGGTCGCTGAAAGCGACCGCTCCTAACGGTTGGGAACCTTAACTCCACACGTGACCCTTCCTTGTTGTGACCAACAACGGTCACAAGGATTTGAAGTCCTCTTGCACTTCTTCATTCATTATTTGGTGAGTGTTGAGTCGTGTTCTCCAAGTCAGCCTGTTCCTTGCTTCACACGATCTGGCCATGACTTGTATCACACGGTTTAATACTCCCCCTCAAGCTTAACCACATGAGTAGTGTGGTCAAGCTTGGAGCCGTGAGTCTACACCTCATTAAAAACCTTAGCAAGCAAAACCACATGGGACAAAAGCTGTACATAAGGAAAAGAGTGTGAGTCTCACGGCCAAGGGTCTTCAAGGCCCGGCCGGTTAATATCAATGAGGCCTAGCTTCTCATAAGCAAACTCACAGGTCTTGAGGCTTGTGGACTTGGTAAAGATATCAGCCAGCTGATCAGAGCTCTGTGTATAGCAGGGCAGGATGACTCCAAGTTGCATTTGCTCTCTGACCTTATGACAATCGATTTCTATATGCTTGGTTCTTTCATGGAACACTGAGTTAGATGCTATATGAATGGCTGCCTGGTTATCACAATGCATAGTGATAGGCATAGTGACTTCCCTCCCTAGGTCCTTTAGTAACATCTTCAACCACATCAGTTCGGTTGTGAGTCTCCTCATGGCTCGGTACTCAGCCTCAGCACTAGAACATGCGACCACCTTTTTCTTCTTGCTTTTCCAGGTAACTAAGTTCCCTCCAACAAAGGTACAATAGCCTGTGGTTGATCTCCTATCCTCTCGGTCACCAGCCCAATCCGCATCGCAATAGCCAACCACTTCTGTGCTTTTAGTACACCCCATCCAAATGCCTTGTCCCGGAGAGCCTCTGAGGTACCTCAGTATGCGATCCACCATTCTCCAATGAGACTCCCTTGGCTCTTGCATGTGTTGGCTAATCTGATTCACAGCAAAACACAGGTCAGGTCTGGTGAGAGTGAGATAGATAAGCTTACCCACTAATCTTCGGTAAAGCTTGGCATCTTCAAACGGTTGATCTTCTTCATGCTCTTGTTGTTGATGAACCTTATAAGCATCTTCAATAGGTGTTTTAGCTGATCTTCCTTCCTTAACACCTGATTCACTTAACAGATCAAGTGTGTACTTCCTTTGAGATAAGAAGAGACCCTCCCTTGATCTACATACTTCTATCCCAAGGAAGTACTTTAGTTCTCCAAGATCCTTAATATCAAAGACAGATTTTAAATATGATTTGGTGTCTTGAATACCTACCTTGTCATTCCCTGAGATGATGATATCATCAACATAAATGAGAATCACTATAATACCTTTATGGCTTTGCAAGGTGAAGAGGGTATGATCAGCTTCTGATCTGTTGAATCCCCGATCCAAGAGAGTCACACTCAGCTTACGGTACCATGCCCTCGGAGATTGCTTCAGGCCATAGATTGCCTTCCTTAGTCTGAGCACCTTTCCTGGTTGCACAATGTCCTTCAGGCCTGGTGGAGGTGTCATGTATACTTCTTCCTCTAGCTCCCCCTGAAGGAAAGCATTCTTCACGTCCATCTGCCACAGTTCCCATTCCAGGTTGGTAGCAATGGACAGGATCACCCTAACTGTATGTAGCTTTGCAACTGGTGCAAAAGTGTCACGGTAGTCTTCTCCATATGTCTGAGTGAACCCTCTTGCAACTAGCCGGGCCTTGTACCTTTCAATTTCCCCATTGCTCTTGTACTTGATGGTGAAGACCCATTTAGAGCTCACAGTCTTCTTTCCTTTAGGTAAGTCAGCTTCATACCAAGTGTGGTTTCTCTCCATAGCATTGGTCTCTTCTTGGACCGCATCTCTCCATTCTTTGATTTCTTTGGCCTCATCATACGATCTTGGAACTTCTTCCTGATCAAGAACACTGATGAACACCCTGTGATCTTCTGGAATGTATGCTAGAGAACATACTGCCTGAGTTGGATGAGCCACAGCTTGGAAATTGTAGTAGACCCTTGTGTTTACCCAGTTAGACGGGTCTCTCCTTATCCTCTGACTTCTCCTGAGCACCACCGGCTGATCAGCCACTGGAACCAGACGCCATGTGAGCACGAGTATCCCTGTGATTGTGGTTGTCTCTCCAATGTCCTTGGTTAGGAGAGCGAGAGTCCCATCGTCCTGATTGAGGAGGAAATCGCTTTAGGTGAGGATGAAGAATGAAGCATTTCTCCTTGGTGTGTCCTGGCTTCTTGCAATAGGTGCAAACCACAGAATTGCCTTCTCCAGGTCGGTAATGGCCTTTGTTAGCCAACGCATTGGTCTCCTCTGCTTTGTTGGCCAACACAAGGTCTCCACCTTTCCCACCGAATAGACCAAGAGAGCCTTGTTCCTTCTGGATTTGTGAGCACACTTCATCAAGACTTGGAAGCTTGGTTCCACGAAGGATGTGTTAAATCAGATCGTTGTAGGCTGGATTGAGAACCATTAGGAGGGCAAGCACCTTATCTTGCTCTCTTCGTTCATTCAGGACAGCCGCATCCAGGGAAGGTGGTCTGAGCATCTCCAGCTCAGCCCAAGAGGACCTGAACTTCCCAAAGAAGGTGTTGAAGTCGGTATCTCCTTGGCTCAGTTGGTTGATGCTTCTCTTGATTTCAAAGACCCGGGTAAGGTTTGACACATTGCCAAAGACATTCTTCAAGGTATCCCATAACTCCTTAGCACTTTCGCAGTATGAGTAGGCTTCAAGAACAGAGAGAGTTAGAGATCCTTGAAGAATAGCAAGCACCGCTTGATCCTCTGAGAACCACTTCTCTGCCCCGGCCCCTTCATCAGCCGCATCCTTTTCTCCATGTTTGGCTTCATCCTCGGTCGCCTTGTTGTCTTCGACATGGCTCCATAGTTTGCGACCACACAAAACAGCCTTAGTGGTTCTAGCCCATAGGAGGTAGTTGTCTGCACCCTTGAGTACCACAGGAAGAGTGACTGGCTTGTTGTTTTCCATTGTAACTCGTCGGGAGCTTGAAGAACAGCTATGGACCGCTGGACAAAGAGATGTATCTGACTAAGGACCGCTGGATAAAGGACTCACGATTGTTAAGATTGAGAGTTTAGGATACCACACACACGCTAGAAGTGTTTATAAGAAGAAAGGAAGTGACAAAGGTCAGAGAGCACAAGGACTGAAGAGATTCGAATGAGCTATTGTCCAATGGACATCCTCAGAGTGAAGGAGATAGGTTGAATGACAAAGAGCTTTGTTGCTCTGATACCATGTAAGTTTTAGAAGATGAAACAGATGAAGAACCTATAGGTTCGAATAGAGAATGATAGCGAGAATGAAGAACAGATGATCTTATTGACATTGAAATGGAACTCAGTCCATAAGTGTATGTTTACAATGGTTTCGACATAGAGTATATATAGACAGACAGGATAGACTACAAAGAGAATGACAGTGACATGTGTGGACAGGAAGAGCTGGAGAGAGAGAAAGGGGAGTGGTTCAAGGTCGCAGGTCGCTGAAAGCGACCGCTCCTAACGGTTGGGAACCTTAACTCCACACGTGACCCTTCCTTGTTGTGACCAACAACGGTCACAAGGATTTGAAGTCCTCTTGCACTTCTTCATTCATTATTTGGTGAGTGTTGAGTCGTGTTCTCCAAGTCAGCCTGTTCCTTGCTTCACACGATCTGGCCATGACTTGTATCACACGGTTTAATAATGAGTTCATCCCAAGAGCAACTGCTCTGATACCATGTTGGAATTTGTGAGGGTTTGTCTCAGATAAGAAGGAACAACAATCAACTTGTGATTGTGTCCATCATTAACTAAACATGAACTCACTTTAAGCTAGTGTTTAACTTAAATAAGAAAGAGTTTAAGTGATTGTTTAGACAAGTAATGGTCAACCCTTTAGGGTAGACCCAAACTCTTAACAGTAACTCTCTACATTGCTGTAACTTAATTAAGCATAAGTAAAGTAGATTAGAGCTAAAAAAATGTATAATAAGTGTTTAATTACAAAGGGAAGCTGTCTTTATATAGACACAAGATGAGAATTCAAATTGCACAAACAAACTAGTGAAAGTGACAGCATACAAACGGCTCTTTCATTTTGACTCTTAAGTTCACACGTGATCCTCCCTTCCACTTGCAGCTTCATTAGTTTATGTATAATTTAAATTGCTTCTAGAAAGGAGTTATTGCCATAAGCCACACGTGATCTTCATTGGTTGCATATGAAGTTAGTGCTTATAATTCAAACCCAAATCCTTCTTTTTGACCGCCAACTTCATACCATTGGGTTTGGGCCTCTCTTCTTCAATTATAATCATGTTGGGCATTTGCAACAGCTTCTCTTCTTGTGTTGGGCTTGTATTAAACTTTGTATGCTGCCCAACACTATTTGTACGGATGAACTGTCCATTGGCGGTTAAGGCCAGACCACTTGCTTCAGCCGTTAATTGATTCTTCTTAAGCTCTTCAGACACCAGCAGTCTTGGTTTGGTCACCAGCTCTAACCGCTGCCTCCTCTTTGCATCACACAGCATTGCCTTGCTGCACAAGCTTCAATTGCTTGCAACACACTTCATGGCTTCTCAGCCTCCATTGCTTCTTATACACACATCTGATTATGTGATGAGCTTCTTCTAGGATGAGTTTATACTTGACACTTCTCTTCTTCTTCATTTTGATGTGGAGATGCTTGGCCTTCACTTTCTTCGTTTGGCATTCTCATCTCCTCACTCTAATAACACTGTGGTCTACTTCTGTTCCAGCTTAGTTTATTTCATTTCATTAGTTAAGGCATATGTTAGCCATTTCATTCGCATTTCATTCTAAGAGTAAGGCACATGTTAGCCGAGTTATTTTAGTTAAACCTATGTATTCTGTTTCGAAGACTCCTAGAAGGACACAGCTGTTTGGACTCTTATAAAGTCCCTTCTCACAGCCTTGTATCATTTACCCTAGATCAATAAAGAAAATAAACTTTCTTCCTGTAAGAAAAACCCCTTAGCCGTCGGCTAGCCTCTTTGGTTCTTGTGTGTGATTCACTTGAGATTGAGAGTTGTCTTATCAAAACTTAGTCCATAAAGCTTTGTGGTGGCACCTATTCCCCTTGGTGACTTGAACCGTGTTCCCCTTCGACCGTCGACTCAGAGCGTGTTGAACGGCCCTCTGTTGGACTCCACACTCGCTCCACGACCGTCCACGACTCACCCACCGTCTGAAGTTGAAAGCGTTGAACAACCAGCGACTTCATTCCCATCCCCACCTGAGATCTCCCCCTCGGGATCTTGTGTCAGGTATAAGCCGTGAGGATGTGACCTGGACTTTGCTTTGAGGCAGGTGATACACTTGGCACAGAAGCGCTCTACATCACGCCTGAGGTGCGGCCAGAAGAAGTGCTCGGCCACTATGGTCATCGTCTTATCCATGCCGAAATGCCCCATGAGACCTCCTCCGTGTGACTCCCTGATGATTAAATCTCGCATGGAACTCTGAGGGATGCAAATCCTTTTATTTTTGAACAGGAATCCTTCATGCTTGTAAAAGGATCCGAAAGCTCCTCTAGTACATTGTTTGTAGAGGTCGCCAAAGTCAGGGTCCCCTTCGTAATCTCCTTTAAATGCACAAACCCCATTATCTTTGCTTCCATGGTTGAGATTAGAGTGTGCCTCCTGGATAAGGTGTCGGCCACAACATTGTCCTTCCCCTTCTTGTATTTGATGAGGTACGGGAAGGTCTCTACGAACTCAAGCCATCTGGCGTGCCTTTTCTTCAGAGTGGTTTGGCCCCTCAAGTACTTAAGGGTCTCATGATCTGTATGGATAACAAACTCTTTAGTTAAAAGGTAGTGTTGCCAGGCTTCTAGAGACCTTACCAGGGCGTATAATTCCTTGTCATAGGTAGGGTAATTTAATGTGGCCCCGTGAAGCTTCTCGCTGAAGAAAGCCATTGGTTTTCCCCCTTGAGTCAGTACGGCCCCAATGCCAGTTCCTGATGCGTCGCATTCTACTTCAAACGTCTTGTTGAAGTTTGGCAAGGTTAGGACCGGAGCATGCGTGAGGCTATCCTTAAGACTTTGGAAGGCTCTTTCTTGGTCTGATCCCCACGTAAAGGTAACGTTCTTTTTGATCACTGATGTCAAAGGAGCTGCGATGGTATTAAAGTCCTTGACAAATCTCCTATAGAAGCTGGCCAGGCCATGGAAGCTTCGAACGTGGCCGATGGTAGTAGGTGTGGGCCATTCTCGGATTGCCTTGACCTTTTCCTCATCCACCTTCAGGCCCTGTGAACTTACAACAAAACCTAAAAACACTAATTGATCAGTGCAGAAGGTACACTTGCTAAGGTTCGCATATAGTCCTTCTAGTCTCAAAGTTTCTAAAACCTTCTCAAGATGCTCAGTGTGGTCGATTAAGTTAGAGCTGTAAATCAATATGTCATCGAAATAAACAACTACGAACTTACAGATGTATGCCCTTAGAACATGGTTCATAAGGCGCATAAAGGTACTTGGCGCATTGGTGAGGCCAAATGGCATGACCATCCATTCGTACAGGCCTCTCTTGGTCTTGAATGCGGTTTTCCATTCGTCTCCCTCTTTCATCCTGACTTGATGATACCCACTCTTCAAGTCTATCTTCGAGAATACAGTGGCACCACTCAACTCATCCAGCATGTCGTCCAACCGGGGGATTGGATGTCTGTACTTGATAGTGATGTTATTGATCGCCCTACAATCCACACACATCCTCCAGCTGCCGTCCTTCTTAGGTACCAGTAGGACTGGCACGGCGCAAGGGCTTAGGCTCTCACGGATGTAGCCTTTAGACATCAGTTCTTGGACTTGTTTCTCCAATTCTCTGGCCTCTTCCGGATTTACTCTATAGGCGGGTCTGTTGGGTAAAGGAGCTCCGGGAATTAGGTCTATTTGGTGCTCAATGCCTCTTATGGGAGGTAGTCCGGCAGGTATCTCTTCGGGAAAGACATCCTTAAAGTCGTCCAGGAGCTTGGTGACTTCGGATGGAAGTGTCCTTTCCTCTTGTCCTGAAAACAACCCTTCTTTGAAGATCATTAGTAGCACCTGTGTTTTGCATTCCAAAGCCTTTAAAACCGTGCTAGGTGTGATATAGAGGTTTGTTTTACTTACCTTGGTCCCACGGTCCATGGCCTTTTGCAGTTCAAAGACCTCCTGTGGGGTGAGTGGAGCCAGGTTGTGCTTCCGCTTGTTGTGCGTGAAGCTGTAGGAGTTGGTTCGACCGTTGTGTTGGGTCTCTTTGTCGAACTGCCAAGGCCTGCCGAGTAGGAGATGGCCGGCTTGCATGGGCCTCAAGTCGCAAAGGACTTGGTCGGCATACTTCCCAATGCTGAACGGTACCACAACTTGTTCTCCTATCTTCAACTCCGTCTCATCGTTCATCCACTTGAGTCTATAGGGCCTCGGGTGCTTGGTCTTCTCTAGGCCGAGTTTTTCCACCAGATATTTGCTGGCTACATTGGTACATGATCCCCCATCGATGATCAGGCTACATATCTTGGAGTTGATAGTGCAACGGGAGTGGTAGATGTTCTCCCTTTGTAGTGTCTCGGGATCAAAGAAGGTGCTAAGGGCCCTCCTAGTGACAAGTATCTCGCCTTGGTCCGGATAGTCAGTGACCTCTTCTTCAGACTCCATAGGTTCTACTTCGGCTTCATCTTGGGATTCATATTCACCACTGTCTTTGAGGATCATTACACGCTGATTAGGACAGTCTCGTGTGTAGTGTCCCTTCCCTTGACACTTGAAACAAGTGATGTCTTGTGCCCTTTTGTTAGATTTGCGGAAGAATGGAGAAGAATTGAAGAGAATGAAGAACAGAGTTAGCAAGAAAGAGAGAGCGTGGTCTGATGAACTCGCAAGAATAGGAAGAGAGAGAGAACATCTTAATTGGTATTTTACAATTGTGTGTTACATGTCTTTAAATAGACCAGAGACATTAATTACAATCGACAGAAGAGAGAAGAGGAGAAAGTGACAGAAAGCATGTTGACCAAGGAAGTGATAGTGACCGGTCATAACGGCTAGAAGCCACCAGTGACTCGCCCTTCCCACTTGATGGCGAGTTTGTCAATCTTCTAGAAGCTCTCCCTCCTTTCTCTTGTTGACCACGCATATGCTTTAAGGTCTTGGTAACTTCTTCTTCAAGTATTTTCACTCTGAGCCGTGCTGGCCACGTTTGATCTAGCGTGACCATCACTCCTCCTCGTCAATACTCCCCCTCAAGCTTAGCATTAGAAGTCGGTAAAGCTAAGCTTGAAGAACCCATGGATCATCACCTCATTAAAAACCTTGTTATAGAAAAACCACATGGGAGAAAACTACAACAAGGGAAAAAGAGTGTGATGTCCATGGATTAGGAGGACTATGGTCGCGCATGGGGAGGATCCACGAGTCCGAGTTTGTCGTGGATGTAGGAGCACACTTTGAGGCTTGCAGCTTTTGTGAACACATCAGCTAGCTGGTCTTCGCTTCTGGTGTAGCATGGAAGAATGACTCCTTCAATCTTCTCACGAACTTTATGGCAATCGACCTCAATGTGTTTAGTCCGCTCGTGGAACACCGAGTTTGTCGCTATGTGGATTGCGGCTTGGTTGTCACAATGCATCGTTATGGGAGTGGCCTGTTCAATCTTCATGTCTTGGAGAAGCGCCTTCAGCCAGGTCAGTTTATTTGTGAGCTTTCTCATTGCCCGGTATTCCGCTTCAGCACTAGAACAGGCCACAACCTTTTGCTTCTTTGTCTTCCAGGTGGCTAAGTTCCCACCAATGAAGGTACAGTAGCCGGTCGTGGACTTCCTGTCTACTCTGTCTACAGCCCAATCCGCATCGCAATAACCCACAATCTTAGTGCTTTCGTTTATGCCCATCCAGATGCCACGATCAAGACTCCCTTGCAGGTACCTTAGAACTCTTTCCACCATGATCCAGTGGTACTTGGTGGGTGCCTTCATATGCTGGCTAACCTGACTCACAGCAAAACACAGGTCTGGTCTTGTGAGAGTTAGATAAATTAGCTTACCAACAAGCTTCCGATATTGAGCAACGTCCGCATGTGGCTCATCTTCCTTCCCCCCCTCTCGGTTGACCTTGTAGCCATCCTCAAGCGGAGTACGGGCCGGCTTGGCCTCAAGATGCCCTGTCTCCTGTAAAAGATCAAGTGTGTACTTCCGTTGGGAGAGAAAGAGACCCACAGGAGAGCGACAGATTTCAATCCCAAGGAAGTACTTAAGGGCCCCAAGGTCCTTAATATCAAAGGCAGATTTGAGATGAGATTTGGTCGAGGCAATACCTGCCCTGTCGTCGCAAGAAATGATAAGGTCGTCGACATAAATGAGGACCACGACCAAGCCCCTGGAACTGTGGAGAGTAAACAAGGAGTGGTCGGACTCAGAACGCCGGAAACCATGGTCACGCAAGGTGTGACTAAGCTTGTGGTACCAAGCACGAGGAGACTGCTTGAGACCATAGATGGCTTTGCGGAGGCGAAGGACCTGACCTGGAGCGATACTGATGCGATCATGGATGGCACCAAGGATGGAGAGCTTGAACCAGAACCAGAAGCTGAGCTTAAGGCTGTGGAAGAGCATGGAGCAGAAGGCGTGAAGCTTGTAGCTGAGGATGCTTTGCAAGTACCGGACGCTTTGCAAGTACCAGCCGGAGCCATGACCAGGGCACAGACCAGGCAGCTGTCTCAAACGCTAAGTTTTTTACTTAGTTCTGCCAATGTTCAGTACAACCTTAAGGAGGAAGATGTGCAACACACGACTTTAGTAAGGTTCAGTAAGGATTTGGGAACCCCTTCCTAAATCGACTTTTAGTAAGGTTTCATGAAGATTTAGGTGGACTTTCCTAAATGGACGATTCGGATAGCATCAAGAGACCGCGTGATCACATCAGTTGAAGAGTCAGTCAACATGGAATCAATTCAGTCAAGTCTTTACTTCATTAATGTATTGTTTTCCGTGTTGTCTTGTCTTGTTTTCTGAAACACAAACACTATATATGTATTTCGGAAACCATTGAATGAATAAGAAGTTAAGTTTGATCATTGCGATTGTCTTGGAGAGTGAATCTCTGTTGTTCCTTGTGAAAAAACCCCTGTTGCTTGGTGAGTCATATCCAAACAACAACCCCTCTTCGGTCGTCTAAGTGAGTCATATCCAAACAACAACCCCTCTTCGGTCGTCTAAGTGAGTCATATCTTAGGACTGCTGAGGTTTGGAATATCAAGGGCCTTCCGCATCCCTTGTGCTACCTAACGATCCATTCCTTTGTTCTTGAGAGCTAGTAGCTCAATTGAGTTCAAAGTCTATCCAGACCAACTTCAGAGTGTAATCCGTGGGAGGGAGTTGATCCCTGTATCAGATACTGCCTTCCAGGCCAGGCGGAGGTGTCATGTAGACCTCATCGTCCAGTTCCCCCTGAAGGAATACGTTCTTGACATCCATTTTCCCGAGGTCCCATGAGAGATTGGTGGCAATGGACAGAAGAACCCGGACGGTAGGCAGCTTGGCAACCGGGGCAAAGGTATCACGGTAGTCGTCCCGTAGGTCTGGGTGAAGCCACGGGCGACCAGGCGAGCCTTGTAACGTTCAATGGCCCCATCACTCTTGTATTTGATGGTGAAGACCCATTTGGAGCTAACGGCCTTCTTGCCTTTGGGTAGTGTAGAAGGGTCCCAAGTATGGTTGCGTTCCATGGCCCCGACTTCATCATCAACCGCGTCCCGCCAGACTTTCTGTTCCTTGGCCTCCGCATAGGTGAGGGGAACATGGTCAAGTGCGACCTGGCCAAGGAACGCTACATGGTCCGAGGGCAAGAGGGCAAACGAGCAAACGGCCTGAGCAGGATGAGCCACGGCCAGGTTGTTGTAATAGACCCGAGTGTAGATCCAATTAGAGGGGTCGCGTCGAATACGGGTGCTGCGGCGAAGAGGAGGGGCCAGGGCCTCCGCCTGAGGAGAGACCGCAGGAGCGGGCGATGAATGGTCAGCAGATGGACCAGAGAGACCGGAAGAGCCCGAAGTAGAGGCCGGCTGCAGTGGCGAGGGCTGAGGGCTGGGAGGGCCGGAAGAGCCGGCCGGACTGGAAGGTGCAAGGGGTTCTGCGGTGGTGGGTTCCGTGGCCTCAGTGGGAGCCTCTGGGTCAGTGGTTGGCCCAGACGGGCCGGCAGCCGGATGAGGATTTCCAAGATGGTCGAGGAGGAACCGGAGACTAGTGGCTCGGTCCGAGGGAGAACTCGAGAGATCTTTAAGACCGGCCCAGTCCTTGACATCATAGTAGCCGTGTTCCTCAAGGAACTTAACATCCCGAGAGACAAAGGTCTTATGAGTAGTGGGGTCATAGCACTTGTATCCTTTTTTTTAGAGAGTAGCCAATAAAAATGCACCTAGTGCTCTTTGCATCCAACTTGGTACGTTGTTCGCCTGGAAGCAAGACAAAGCACACACAACCAAACGTTCGTAAATGAGTAAGTGAGGGTTTGGTGTAATTGAGTACCTCAAAAGGTGATATGTCATGGAGCACTTTGGTAGGAATCCGATTGATGAGGTAGCAGGCGGTCATGATCGCATCTCCCCAAAACCTTTTGGGCACATTGTAGTGGACCATCATGGAGCGTGCTACCTCCATTAGATGACGGTTCTTCCTCTCTGCCACACCATTTTGTTGTGGGGTATATGGGCAACTTGTTTGATGAAGAATGCCATGTTTGGCCAGATGAGTTTTAAAGCGATGGCTGGTGTATTCTCCCCCATTGTCAGATCTGAACACTTTTAGCTTGGCATTAAACTGATTAGTGACATAAGTTTGAAAGTTCAGGAAAGCTTCAAACACCCTATCTTTACTTGGCATTAAAGTTATCCATGTATACTTTGATTTTTCATCAATGAAAGTTACAAAATACTTGTTGTTATCTATTGAAACACAAGGGGATGTCCAAACATCCGAATAAACTAGATCAAAACAGTTTTCATAGATAGTAGTTGATTTAGGAAACACATATTTGCAATGTTTTCCAAGAATACAAGCTTCACAGCTAGTGTGATCAAAGGAAACATCAGGCATCATTAACTTAAGTGCACGAGTGTGTGGATGTCCTAATCTAGCATGCCACATAGAACTAACAGAAACTGAAAAACAAGTAGCCGGTTTTGAGTTGCTTAAAGAGAGATCATCCAGGACATAAAGCTCATCTTTTGTTCCTCCCTTTCCTAGCAATTTCATGGTCTCAATATCCTGAAAATGTACATCATTAGGTCCAAAAATCGCATAGCAGTTTAGATCAGTAGTGGCTCTTTTGACTGAAAGTAAGTTCGATGTAAACTTGGGCATATAGAACGCTTTGGAGTTCTTATTAAACAAGCGTAGGTTACCTACTCCTTGTACAGGAACATGATCACCATTAGCTATAACTACATTTCCTATGGCCGGTTCTATGTCATTTAACAACCTAGGATTGCTAATCATATGATGTGAAGCACCAGAGTCTACAACAAGTGCGCTATCCGATTTATGAGACAAGAGAGAGGTACCGGATTCTTTCAAGGATGCAATGGACTTGATAAGAGCCTCCAGGTCACCACATCATCCTGAGAAGAGGCAGTCATGGCCGTCACTTCTAGGGCCTTAGTCTGTCCTTGCGAGCTACCGGCTTCGGCTGAGTAGTTTGCCCGGGAATTGTCACGGTTCCTATCTTTGAATCGTGGGTTGGTCCTTGGGTTTGACTCGGGCCGAAGGTGGGGATGAAGGAGCCAGCACTGATTCTTGTTGTGACCCTTCTTCTTGCAGTGGTCACAGAACCATGGCTTCTTTTCTTCGTGCTTGTAGGAGGTTTTGTTGGCCGAGAGTAACTCGCCTTTCCCTCCAAAGAGACCAACCGAGCCTTGTTCCTTCTGAATTTGTGAGCAAACCTCGTCCAAGCTTGGCAACTTCTCAGCTCTCAGGAGCTTGATAAGGTCAGTGAATGCCGGATTCAGTGTGAGCAGCAAAGCAAACACCTTGTCTTGTTCACGCCGCTCAGTGAGGATTAAGGGATCCACAGTGTGTGGCCTTAACATTTCAAGTTCGGCCCACAGGGATCTGAACTTTCCAAAGTGTTTGGAGAACTCCAGGTCTTCTTGGCTTAGGTCATTAATAGCCTTCTTCACTTCGAAAACTCTGGTAAGCTTGGAGATGTTTCCATACACATTCTTCAGGGTCTCCCATAGTTCTTTGGCCGTCTCGCAATACGAGTATCCTTCAAGGATTGAGGTGTCAAGTGAGCTATGGAGAATCCCCAGGACAGTTTGGTCTTCTTGAAACCATTTTCCTTCTTCTGGAGTGACTTCTTCTGTGTCCTCCTTTGTGGCTTCCTTTGGAGCTTCAGATGAAATGCAATGACTCCAAAGTCTGCGGCCAGCAAGCGCGGTCTTAGTGGTCCTAGACCACAAGAGATAGTTCATCCCTTTGAGGATGACCGGAAGTACAATCGGCTTGGGATGCTCCATGGTTACTTCGCGAGAGTGATGAACAGGTTCTTTGTCCGTTGGACAATGCTATTAACCGCTGGTCAATAGGATACCGAGTGTTTGGAAAGTGAAGGGAAGGACAGGGTAAAGCTGGAGTAGAAGAAGATTGAAGGTTTGAGAGTTGGAATGGTATAGATGAAGTTTGGAAGTAGATAAGAATTGCCAGAGAGTGACTATGGACCGTTGGACAAAAGAAACTTCGAACTTGAAAAGAGGTAAACGAGAGATGGTTGGAGAATTTGTGAGAAGAATGAGTGTTTCGGCAAGAGCTTTATGATTCCTGCTCTGATACCATGTTAGACTTGCGGAAGAATGGAGAAGAATTGAAGAGAATGAAGAACAGAGTTAGCAAGAAAGAGAGAGAGTGGTCTGATGAACTCGCGAGAATAGGAAGAGAGAGAACATCTTAATTGGTATTTTACAATTGTGTGTTACATGTCTTTAAATAGACCAGAGGCATTAATTACAATCAACAGAAGAGAGAAGAGGAGAAAGTGACAGAAAGCATGTTGACCAAGGAAGTGATAGTGACCGGTCATAACGGCTAGAAGCCACCCGTGACTCGCCCTTCCCACTTGATGGCGAGTTTGTCAATCTTCTAGAAGCTCTCCCTCCTTTATCTTGTCGACCACGCATATGCTTTAAAGTCTTGGTAACTTCTTCTTCAAGTATTTTCACTCTGAGCCGTGCTGGCCACGTTTGATCTAGTGTGACCATCACTCCTCCTCGTCAATACCTTTGAGCTTGCGGCTTACTAACATCAGGTTTCACTCCCTTAGATGCCTCGGCCGTAGGCTTCTTGAATTTGGAAGGAGC
The DNA here is from genome assembly GCA_900108845.1 of Iljinskaea planisiliqua. Classification (NCBI taxonomy): domain Eukaryota; kingdom Viridiplantae; phylum Streptophyta; class Magnoliopsida; order Brassicales; family Brassicaceae; genus Iljinskaea; species Iljinskaea planisiliqua. The sequence continues at coordinate 6,768,439 of FNXX01000006.1, read as the reverse complement.
TTCTATGGCCTTCCCTTTATCCATGTTTCGTGGTTGGGAGTTCCAAGTTGTCCTGGGATGGTTGGTGGACGCGGTTTTTCGTTTGATATGTTGCTCTACTTGGACCGCTAGATGCAGCAACTCGTCAAGGTCTCGGTACGTTTGTCTTTCCACCTTTCTTGTGATTCGGTCGTGAAGGCCATCAAGGAATTGGGCCATGAGGGTTTCCTCGGTGTCTCCAGTCTCCAGGCGATTCTTCAAGGACTCAAATTCCTCGAAGTACTCTTCCACGGACTTAGTCCCTTGGGTGAGCTTCCTGAAGCGTTTCTGGAGCTCTTGGTGGTAATATGCGGGAACGTACCTCTTTCTCATTTGGTACCGCATCTCTTCCCAAGTGTTAACTTGGCCATGTTGGTGCCGCCTCCTCTCGGACACCTCCCGGTCCCACCAGGATAGGGCGTTCTCCGTGAGTTGGGCGGCCGCAAGAGATATTTTCCTAGCGTCCGAGTAATGGTGGTACTCGAAAATGTACTCCATTCTTCTCTCCCAGTCGAGGTAAGCTTCTGGATTGACTCGTCCAGCAAACGTGGGAGCCTTAAGCTTTAGGTCCTTTCCTCCAGGCCAAGGTGGCTCCTCCCCGATGTCTCGGCCTCCCCGGTGTCTGTCTCTCCCGCGGTCATTCCTCCGGCCGTGTGGAAGGGTCAGGTGGTGGAGCCGCATCGTCCTCCAGACTTGGCATGTCACTATCCGTATCGTTCGGTTCCCTAAGTCGGGCCGCTGGTGCCGGTACACGCTGCTCCAGTTGAGTCATGCGCTCGTTGATACTCCTCAAAGCTTCTAGCAGCTGAGCTGTGCTAACGGTTGGTTCCGCGTTGTCTTCCATGGTTCCTAAACAAAAAGGCAACTACGAATCAAAGTTTGCACAACAGAAAAGTAAACTTGCCGTGCAAGTTGGATCCGTTTAGGACCAAAAAGGAAGGTTTGATTAAAAAGGTAAGTCTCGACGACAAGAAATGTAAAGTTGCAATCAAGCGAATATTTTGAAATCGTTTGACCTAGTGCTAAAGGAAAGACTTGTTTTCTTCGGTTGAATGATGGATCAAGCAGGCCGTCAAGAACAAGTGAATGCACGAACCCTAAGACTACTTGAATGCTTATGTATGTATATATATTTTTTTTTTGAAAGGATGCTAGACTAAAGATAACTTTTCTTTTTGGTTTTTATATGGTTTATAGAGTGCAAGATAAACACGAATGCAATAATGAAACAAATCGTACAATCAAAGGAAACTGATGTAAAAGGTAGGAGTACACCTGACTAGGAGCCGTTCGGCTCTGATACCAGATGATGTAGCCCCAAATGGATTGGATCTACACGGGTGGAGGTTGTGATCCTAACAACTGGCCGACAGTCTCTCTTTGCTTGGGAACCACGGGATGAAAGCTTCTTGACTGGCCGAAGGGCACTCTTCAAGTTTCTCAGACGATGGGGTGAACGATGGGGATTGAGGATGGCACACGAAGGGATGAGAATACTTCGTGATAAGTCAGGCCGAATGATGTGATCATGGAAGGCACCAAGGATGGAGAGCTTGAACCAGAACCAGAAGCTGAGCTTAAGGCCGTGGAAGAGCATGGACCAGAAGGTGGTGAGCTTCAAGATGAGGACGCTTTGCAAGTACCGGCCGGAGCTATGACCAGGGCGCGGACCAGGCAGCTGTCTCAAACGCTAAGTTCTTTACTTAGTTCTGCCAATGTTCAGTTCAACCTTAAGGAGGAAGATGTGCAACACACGACTTTAGTAAGGTTCAAGGAGGATTCGAGAACCCCTTCCTAAAATCAACTTTTTAGTAAGGTTTCATGAAGATTTAGGTGGACCTTCCTAAATGGCGATTCGCATAGCACCCAGGCCGCGTGTTCACATCAATTGAAGAGTCAGTCAACATGAAATCAATTCAGTCAAGTTTTTACTTAAATTAATGTAATGATTTCCGTGTTGTCTTGTCTTGTTTTCTGAAACACAAACACTATATATGTATTTCGGAAACCATTGAATGAAACCAAAGATTGGAGCGAGTTCAAGGACCTGACTCAGTCACCTTCAGGAATTGCGTCTAGCTTACGGTTCCTTTTGGAACATCTTGGCAACAATCCCGGAAATGGAGCTCAACCTACTTGATGTGATCATGGATGGCACCAAGGATGGAGAGCTTGAACCAGAACCAGAAGCTGAGTTTAAGGCCGTGGAAGAGCATGGACCAGACGGTGTGGAGCTTGAAGCTGAGGACGCCTTGCAAGTACCGGCCGGAGCTATGACCAGGGCGCGGACCAGGCAGCTGTCTCAAACGCTAAGTTCTTTACTTAGTTCTGCCAATGTTCAGTTCAACCTTAATGACGAAGATGTGCAACACATGACTTTAGTAAGGTTCAAAGAGGATTCGAGAACCCCTTCCTAAAATCGACTTTTTAGTAAGGTTTCATGAAGATTTAAGTGGACCTTCCTAAATGGCGATTCACATAGCACCCAGGCCGCGTGTTCACATCAGTTGAAGAGTCAGTCAACATGGAATCAATTCAGTCAAGTCTTTACTTCATTAATGTATTATTTTCCGTGTTGTCTTGTCTTGTTTTCTAAAACTATATATGTATTTCGGAAACCATTGAATCAATAAGCAGTTTAAGTTTGATCATTGCGATTGTCTTGGAGAGTGAATCTCTGTTGTTCCTTGTGAACAAACCCCTGTTGCTTGGTGAGTCATATCCAAACAACAACCCCTCTTCGGTCATCTAAGTGAGTCATATCTTAGGACTGCTGAGGTTTGGAATATCAAGGGCCTTCCGCATCCCTTGTGCGACCTAACGATCCATTCCTTTGTTCTTGAGAGCTAGTAGCTCAATTGAGTTCAAAGTTTATCCAGACCAACTTCGAAGTGTAATCCGTGGGAGAGAGTGATCCTCGTATCAAGTGGTATCAGAGCCCACTTTGAAGTTTGGTATCTATTTCGATCCATCTTTCTCACCTCTTCATCTTCTTCTTCAAAAAAAAAGATTCTTATCTGTCTATCTGTTCTCTGGGTGAGCCGCCTGATATTAAAAAAAAAAAAAAGAGTACACAAAAGAAAAGTGTTTAAGGAACCAGGAGAAATTGGTTTCAAGGGTTGGTTAATCATCCAGAACCAAAAATCTTGCAATCTATCTATCTACCCCTTCATCTACTTTGGGTGTTTGGATAGATTCATTGGGCTTGACAGATTTGTTCTATTGGAACTCTTGAGATATCACTGAGGGATAAACACTTGTGAGGAAGAGGGTTTTTGATTAACTCGTTTGTTTAAGTGCTTGCAGGAAAATCCACAAGGGAGAACCGACCGTTGAAGAGTTTGGACCGGCCGTTGAAGAGTTTCTGTTTCTTTAACTGGTTTGTTCTTGTTTGTAGGGAAGATGTCCGATCCAAGCAATGATGAACGGGATAACAATCAGAATGCTGGCTTTTCTCAAATTCAAATGAGGGCCTTGATGGGAGAAATGAAAAGAATGATGAGATCAGAACTTGAGGAGATCAACGTTCGACTTGATCGGGTCCAAGAGGACACCCAAACCAGACCACCACCAGAGGGAGCAACTGGTAGATCACGAACCGCACAAAGGCGTTCCAGAGCCAATGAAGAGTTCTATGAACACTCCTCTAGTGATAGCCAAAGAAGGACCAGACGGCCTAGAGAGACCCGGGGAAGACAAGATGATAACCTAGGTGGCCTTAAGTTGAAAATTCCGTCCTTCCATGGTAAAAACGATCCAGATGCTTACCTAGAGTGGGAAAAGAAAATTGAACTGGTCTTTGACTGCCAGAACTATTCTGAACTTAAAAAGGTAAGGTTGGCCGCAACTGAGTTCTATGGTTATGCTATTAACTGGTGGGATCAAATTGTGACCAACAGGAGGAGAACAGGTGAAAGACTCGTAGCCACATGGGATGAGATGGTCACTCTCATGAGGAAGCGTTTTGTGCCCAGCCACTACAACCGAGATTTGCATCAGAGGCTAAGGAGATTAGTTCAAGGGACTAAGAGCGTTGAGGATTACTTCCAAGAGATGGAGACGCTAATGATCAAAGCAGATGCTGATGAAGATCCGGAGGCAACAATGGCAAGATTTCTAGGAGGACTCAACCGTGACATCCAAGATAGGTTGGAGATGCAAGAGTATGAGTGCCTAGAAGAGATGCTACACAAGGCGATCTTGGTTGAGAGAAGGAGTCAACCCAAGTCCACCTACACACCGGTTGCTAAACTTAGCTACCAAGACAAGGGTAAAGCTCTAACCAAACCTATTTCTGATTGTAAAACTAATCTATCTTCTAGTAGTGTCAAGGAAAAGGCGGAAGCTTCTACTGCACGAGCCAGGGATATGAGGTGCTTCAAATGCCAGGGGCTTGGACACTATGCTAGGGAATGCACCAACAAGAGGGTCATGATCATTCTGGAGAACGGTGACATAGAATATGAGGACGAAAAGCCGCAAACAGATTCTGAGGAAGAGCAAATAGATTATCCTGCTCACGGGGAACTTTTGGTTACTAGAAGGACATTGAGTGCACAACTCAAACCTAAGGAGCATGAGCAGAGAGAGAACCTCTTTCACACTAGATGCTATGTCAATGACAAAGTATGTAGCCTGATTATGGATGGAGGCAGCTGTACCAACGTGGCTAGCGAGACAATGGTTAAGAAATTCGGCTTGAGTATGAGGAAACACCCTCGACCATACTCTCTTCAGTGGCTTAATGAAACAGGAGAGATGAAGGTGAGGAACCAAGTCCTAGTTCCAATCACCATTGGAAGATACAAGGATGAGATCCTTTGCGACGTTCTACCTATGGAGGCCGCTCACATTCTTTTAGGAAGGCCTTGGCAATATGACAAAAGGGTCATACATGATGGGTACACAAACCGTCACACCTTTGAACACCAAGGGAAAAAGATTATGTTGGCACCACTGTCACCACAAGAGGTACACCAGGATCAAAAACTTTTAAAGGAAAGAAGAGAACAAGCCAAGCGAGATCAAGAATCCAAATCATTCAAGGAAAGCGATTCCAAGCAAGTAAGGCATTCCAATTTCTTTGCTAAAACTAGTGAGATCAAGAAAGCTTTGTTTTCCGATCAACCAATGCTTTTGCTAGTTTTTAAGGAAACACTAATGTTTTCTTCTAACAATGCACTGGAGCTTCCAAGTGAGTTTGAATCTCTTTTGCAAGGTTTTAGGGATGTGTTTCCTGATGAAAACCCGGATGGTCTACCTCCAATCAGAGGCATTGAGCACCAGATTGATTTCATACCTTGCTTCTCTTCCAAACAGACCAGCATACAGGACCAATCTGTTGAAACAAAAGAGCTGCAAAAACAAATCAATGAGCTCATGGAGAAAGGATACATCAGAGAAAGCATGAGTCCATGCGCAGTTCCAGTTCTCCTTGTGCCCTAGATTAGATGATATGTTGGATGAACTTCATGGATCATGCATCTTTTCTAAGATTGATTTGAAAAGTGGATATCATCAAATTAGGATGAAAGAAGGGGATGAATGGAAAACCGCTTTCAAAACTAAACTAGGATTGTATGAATGGTTAGTTATGCCTTTTGGTTTAACCAATGCACCTAGTACTTTCATGAGGTTGATGAATCATGTCCTGAGAGCTTTCATAGGAGTCTTTGTTGTAGTATACTTCGATGACATTCTTGTCTACAGCAAAACACTTAGTGAGCACATTGATCATCTAGAATCAGTTTTAGGAGTGCTTAGGAAGGAAAAGCTCTATGCTAACTTGAAGAAATGCACTTTTGGGACAGATAATCTCGTGTTTCTGGGTTTTTTTTTTGACTGCAGATGGCATTAAAGTGGATGAGGAAAAGGTTAAAGCTATTAGGGAATGGCCAAGTCCGAAAACCGTAGGAGAGGTCAGAAGCTTTCATGGCCTTGCGGGATTCTACAGCAGGTTTGTGAAGGACTTTAGCACAATAGCAGCCCCTCTTACAGAAGTCATCAAGAAGAATGTGGGATTCAAGTGGGAGCAAGCACAAGCAGACTCATTCCAGACATTGAAAGGGAAGCTTACGAATACACCTCTTCTTGTTTTGCCTGATTTCCCGAAAACTTTTGAGATTGAGTGTGATGCCTCAGAAGTTGGAATTGGTGCTGTCTTGATGCAGGATAGTGTAAGAATTGCGGAAGTAAACTAAGAGATTTGGTAGAGAATTAGTGAAGAACTAGAAGGAGAATTCATGGAGAATGAAGAGTGAAGAACACAAAATGTTTATTACTTAGAAAATGATTATTTGCATACATCGTTACATGTCTTTAAATAGACCAACAAGGAGATGCAAATCGAATACAACAGCAAAAGGAAGTGAGAGTGACTTGTACGTAGATCCATATGCTGAAAGTGACATCTCAGCGTCTTGGTACACCCGTGACCCTTGCTCTCTCTTAACGGTCATATACACACGTGATCTTTCTTCCCATTTGAGAGGACTTAACCACTTTCCTTAGCTGTCTAGTTTAGGGAAACCCCACGTGTGCTAAAACCCCTTCTTGATATCTTCCTTCAACGGTTGTCACAAGATGGCGTGTATCACACGGTCTGATGCCTTGGATCACACGTCATGCCTCCTTTTGCTGATTCCTTGCTCTTCCTTTGGTCAATACTCCCCCTCAAGCTTAGCATGGGAACCACTACGCTTGAAACCTCTTGAAACAATACCTCATTAAAAACCTTGTCATAGAAAACCACTTGGGACAAAACTATGTCAAGGGAAAAAGAGTGTATTGTTCAAGAGTTGGAAGAGCCTTGATCAAGCGTGTGGGAGGTCCACCAGTCCGAGCTTGCTGTGGATGTGAGAGCAAACCTTGAGGCTGGTGGATTTGGTGAAGATGTCTGCAAGTTGATCTTCACTCTTTGTGTAGCATGGCAATATGACTCCTTCTTCAATCTTCTCCCTTACCTTGTGACAATCAACTTCAATGTGTTTAGTTCTTTCATGGAAGACTGAGTTGCTGGCAATGTGAATGACTGCTTGATTATCACAGTGCATGGTAATGGGATCAGCTTGATCAATGTTGAGGTCTTTAAGGATCGCTTTGAGCCAGGTCAATTCGTTTGTGAGCTTCCTCATAGCCCGGTATTCAGCCTCAGCCGTGGAGCAGGCTAGCACCTTTTGCTTCTTTGTTTTCCAAGTGACTAAGTTCCCTCCAATGAAGGTGTAATAACCGGTAGTGGACTTCCTATCCACTCTGTCTCCAGCCCAATCAGCATCACAGTATCCTACAATCTCAGTGCTTTCATTCTTTCCCATCCATATGCCATGACCACGAGTGCCATTGAGATATCTGAGGATCCTTTCCACCATACTCCAATGATATCTTGTTGGTGCCTTCATGTGCTGGCTAACCTGATTCACAGTAAAGCAAAGATCAGGCCTAGTAAGAGTTAAATAAATCATCTTACCTACTAGCTTGCGGTATTGTGCAACATCTTCAAAGAGTTCATCTTCTTTCTCCCCCTCTCGGTTGACCTTGTAACCATCCTCCAATGGTGTCTTAGCCGGCTTGGCATCAATGGTTCCTGTCTCACGTAAAAGGTCAAGTGTGTACTTCCTTTGGGATAGAAAGAGACCCTCAGGAGAGCGGCATACTTCTATACCAAGGAAGTACTTGAGTTCTCCCAAATCTTTAATATCAAAGACTGATTTGATAAAGGATTTGGTGAGTTGGATACCTTCCTTGTTGTTCTCAGAGATGATAAGATCATCCACATAGATGAGAACAACAACTATACCTTGGTCATTTTGGAGTGTGAAGAGTGTATGATCAGACTCAGACCGCCTGAATCCATAGTCCCAGAGAGTGTGACTGAGTTTGTGATACCAGGCCCTTGGGGATTGTTTTAAACCGTAGATGGCCTTCCTGAGCCTGAGGACATTCCCTGGATGCACGGTGTGTTCAAGACCTGGAGGGGGTGTCATATAAACTTCCTCCTCAAGCTCCCCCTGAAGAAATGCATTCTTCACATCCATTTGCCAAAGTTCCCAAGATAAGTTGACTGCAAGGGAGAGGACCACACACACGGTTGGGAGCTTAGCCCCTGGTGCAAATGTATCCTTATAGTCTGCTCCATACGTTTGGGTGAACCCTCTGGCTACTAACCGTGCCTTGTATCTCTCAATATCCCCATTGCTTTTGTATTTGATGGTGAAAACCCACTTAGAGCTGACTGCTTTCTTGCCGTGAGGAAGCTGAGCTTCATCCCATGTATGATTGCGGTTCATGGCGTCCACCTCATCCCTCACAGCATCACGCCATACCTTCTGCTCCTTGGCTTCTTCATAAGTAAGAGGAATCTGGTCCAGTTCAACCTTGCCAAGGAAGGCTAGATGGTCAGAGGGCAACCGAGCAAAGGAACATGTGGATTGTATGGATGAGCCACGGCTTGACTGTTGTAATAGACACGGGTGTTAACCCAGTTGGATGGGTCTTTGTGGATCCGAGTACTCCGGCGAAGAGCAGGAACTGGTGGTTCATGAGCTTGGTCCTCAGTACCAGCGGTGGGTGTGTTGTCTTGGTCAAAGGCTTCTACCGGTTCTGTTCCAGTCTGTGGGTCGACTTCTATCGGTTCTGTGTCAAGAGAAGACTCCTCTGGGTCACCTGGGTCGGCAAGATCATCTGAAGTAGTGGTGTGTGTCTCATTGACCGTCTCTTTTGTAGCTGGGACGGTACCAAGATGATCGAGTAAGAACCGCAGGCTAGTGGCACGATCAGACGGAGATTGAGCTAAGTTCTTCAGACTTTCCCAGTCTTTCACAAGATGATACCCCTGCTCCTCCAAGAACTTGACATCCCGGGACACCAAGACCCGGTTGGTGGTAAGATCATAACACTTATATCCCTTTTGTGTGGAGGAATAGCCAATGAACATGCACTTAGTACTCCTAGTGTCCAGCTTGTTTCTCAGTTCTCCTGGAACTAAAACAAAGCACACACAACCAAAAACTCTTAGGTGATCAATGGAAGGTTTAGACTTGTTAAGTACCTCAAAGGGTGAGGAGTCATGCAAGACTTTGGTTGGTACTCTGTTGATGAGATAACAGGCCGTCATGACTGCATCCCCCCAAAACCTCTTAGGCACATTAGTGTGAAACATCATTGACCTAGCCACTTCCATGAGATGTCTGTTCTTCCTTTCAGCAACACCATTTTGTTGTAGTGTGTATGGGCAGCTGGTCTGATGGAGAATGCCAAGCTTGTGAAGGTGATCCTTAAATCGGTGGCTGATATACTCCCCTCCATTATCTGTTCTAAACAATTTAATCTTAGCTTTGAATTGGTTAGTCACATACGTTTGGAAGTTTAAAAATGCCTCAAACGTTTTATCTTTGGAAGGTAACAAAGTGAGCCAAGTGTATCTAGACTTCTCATCTATAAAGGTCACAGAGTACTTATTATTGTCTCTAGATAAGCAGGGTGAGGTCCAAACATCTGAGTGAACTAAATCAAAGCAGTTCTCATAAATGGTACTAGACTTTGGGAAAACAGATTTGCAATGTTTGCCAAGAATACAAGCCTCACAATCAGAATGATCAAAGGAAATTTCAGGCAACAATAACTTAAGAGCACGCAAGTGCGGATGGCCAAGTCTAGCATGCCACATAGCATTTAGGGAAACAGAAAAACAAGAAACAGATTGCGGGTTGATAGGAGAAGTGTCTTCCAAGACATAAAGGTCATCCTTGGTCACTCCATTTCCAAGTAATCTCATGGTCTCAATATCCTGAAAATGAACATCATTAGGACCAAATATAGCATAGCAATTTAAGTCTGAGGTAACTGATGCGAGGCTGGCCAGGTTCGGACAGAATCGCAGTCCCAAGATGAACACTCCGAGTTGGGCAGGATAATCCTAAGCTTCTTTGGCTCGTGAAGATCCAACAATGGGCATATTAAACCCAAGGCCTGATGCTTTCTTAAACGTTCCAAAAGGAGATAGGCGGTGGAACCTTGGAATGAGTTAGACAGGTAGTTCCAACAAGAGGTATATTAAACCCAATGCCTGATACTATCTAGGCCGCCTAAGACAATCTTTGGTAAGATAGAATGGTCACACAAGTGTTGTGGATACACTTGATACACCGAAGGTTCTTGGATATTACACACCAAGAAGATCGAACAGTTCCAGAGGAACAAAGAGAATCACTCTCTCACAAAACACAAGGTTTCAACTCAAAACATGTCTTCTTTTCATTAACCACGAAAATGTGTTTAAATAGCATACAAAGGTATTAAAAACTAGGTAGAATGTGTTAAAAATAAGGCAACTCAAAACTAGCACCTAGTTAATGCCTTAGACTAGTTTTTAATGAAGTTTGAATGACTTTTCAACTTTAAATGACTCTTGATCTGATTAAATTCGCCGGGCCTTTGTAGAATTGAGAAGTAGGCTTCTGAAATGGGCTTTGACAAGTATTCAGCAGGCCTGGTCGAATGTTGATCAAATCCAAAGTGGTCTTGATTTCCTTTGTTGAAAAGTTGAAGAGTTTTTATGAAGGTTTTAGGAAGGGCTTCCTGAAAATGGATTTAGGAAGGGGTTCCTAAAATCCGGGCCATCATGCTCCTCGGGCGGCCTAAGTAACTCGCCTCGGCCGGGTAGAAGGGAACTTCGACCATCTGTTGATTCAGCTTGAACCAAGTGAGTTTTGGCACGACCAGAATGTCCTTCATAGCCCCTTGGTCGAGTGAATCCTCCTCTAAAGGTTGTTTTGAAGCCGAAATCTTCATGGTCCAGCTGCTGCTTCCTTGATGGCTTGGTCGGACAGTCCGGTTTGTGAAATGAGCCGGTCAGAATCATATCAGTAACCTTCCTAACTGATAGGAGATTAGATGTAAACTTGGGCATGTAAAGAGCCTTGGATTTCTTGTCAAACAACTTAAGGGTACCAATACCATTCACGGGAACACTATCACCATTTGCTATAGTTACATTGCCTAAGGCTGGTTCAATGTTACTAAGGAGATCAGGTTTACTTATCATATGGTGAGAAGCACCTGAATCAACAATCAAATTGTTACTAGACTGGAGGGTGAGAAACGTTTTACCAGATTCTTTAAGGGAGGCAATGGATTTGATGAGAGCCTCCAAGTCTGACTTTCTCACCACATCATCATGAGTTGACGCAGTCATTGCCTTTTCTGAGGCATTGTGTGACCCTGAAGCAATGGCAAGTTCACCGGGAGTAGAGATGTTGGCTCTAGGGTCCTTAAACCGCGGGTTGGACCTGAATGATGGTTGAGCTGTGGGACTAGGCCTCAGGTGCGGATGGAGGATCCAACATTGAGCTCTGTTATGCCCCTTCCTCTTGCAATGGTCGCATACCCCTGGTCTCCGGTCCTCCGGTGGCTTGTAAACTCCTTTGTTTGCGGTTGGAAGTTCTCCTCTTCCATTGAACAGTCCAAAGGAGCCTTGTTCCTTTTGAATCTGAGAACATACTTCATCTAGTGTTGGAAGTTTGTCTCCCCTCAGAATGTGTTTAATGAGGTCGTTGAACATTGGATTCAGTGTGAGCAGAAGACCAAACACTTTGTCTTGCTCACGCCTTTCACTTAGCACCAATGGGTCCAAGGTACTTGGTCTTAACATCTCCAGTTCGGACCAGAGAGCTCTGAACTTCCCAAGGTGCCTGGTGAACTCCAGATCCTCTTGACTGAGAGTGTTGATTGCCCTCTTCACTTCAAACACGCGTGTTAGGTTGGAGATATTCCCATACACATTCTTGAGTGTTTCCCACAGTACATGCGCCGTCTCACAGTGTGAGTAAGCTTCCAGTATTGATGCATCAAGAGAGGTCTGGAGCATGGATAGAACAGTCTTGTCCTCTTGGAACCACTTGCTTTCTTCCACCGGTGAGGTCTTTGCCTCGCTCTCCTCTTCTTCCGTGGTGGCTTCCTTTGGTGCTGTGGCGTTGACCACATGACTCCAAAGTCCCCGGCCACACAACGAGGTTCTTGCGGTCCTAGACCACAGCAGGTAGTTTTCTCCTTTGAGAATGACCGGAATGACGAGCTGTTTGGTATTCTCCATGAGTGTTCCGGCGAGAGTCAATGGGTGCTTGCTATTGACCGCTGGATAAAGCTATTACCCAACGGTTAAAGAGAGATGGCGACAAACAGGATGGCGAGGTTTATGAAAAAGAGTAAGCTTTGGACTGAAGATGAGATTGGTCGAAGCAATTTTTGAGAAGCAAGACTTTCTTTCTGTAGAGGAGTGAGGATGGTGAGATGAGTTGCGAAAAGAGCTTGGAGACAGATGCAGAATTTGAAAAAGTTTAGAAAAGAGATTCAGAGTTTAGAACGATTAACTAAGAAAAATAGGAAACCAAAGCACAAAGCTCTGATACCATGTAAGAATTGCGGAAGTAAACTAAGAGATTTGGTAGAGAATTAGTGAAGAACTAGAAGGAGAATTCATGGAGAATGAAGAGTGAAGAACACAAAATGTTTATTATTTAGAAAAGGATTATTTGCATACATCGTTACATGTCTTTAAATAGACCAACAAGGAGATACAAATCGAATACAACAGCAAAAGGAAGTGAGAGTGACTTGTACGTAGATCCATATGCTGAAAGTGACATCTCAGTGTCTTGGTACACCCGTGACCCTTGCTCTCTCTTAACGGTCATATACACACGTGATCTTTCTTCCCATTTGAGAGGACTTAACCACTTTCCTTAGCTGTCTAGTTTAGGGAAACCCCACGTGTGCTAAAACCCCTTCTTGATATCTTCCTTCAACGGTTGTCACAAGATGGCGTGTATCACACGGTCTGATGCCTTGGATCACACGTCATGCCCCCTTTTGCTGATTCCTTGCTCTTCCTTTGGTCAATAGATAGGAAACCGACTGCCTACTTCAGTGAAAAGTTAGAAGGAGCCACTCTCAATTACCCAACATATGATAAGGAGCTTTATGCACTAGTGAGAGCTTTGCAAACTTGGCAACATTATCTTTGGCCTAAGGAGTTTGTAGTGCATACTGATCATGAGACTCTCAAGCACTTGAAAGGACAGCACAAGCTCAACAAAAGACATGCCAGATAGATTGAATTCATTGAAACCTTTCCCTATGTCATTCGATACAAGAAAGGTAAAGAAACTGTTGTGGCTGATGCTTTGTCTCGAAGGTATGTGCTCATCTCTACTCTAGATGCTAAGTTTCTCGGATTTGAGCGAGTTAAGGAGTTATATGGGTCTGATCTAGACTTCAAAGAACCATTTCTTGCTTGTTCTAGAACCGCAAGTGGCAAGTTCTATAGGAATGATGGCTACCTGTTTTATGCAAACCGCTTATGCATTCCTAACTGTTCTTTGAGAGAATTTCTTGTAAGGGAAGCCCATGGGGGAGGATTAATGAGGCATTTTGGGATAGCGAAGACTCTGAAGGTAGTGAAAGAACACTTCTTTTGGCCGCATCTCCAAAGGGATGTTGAAAGAATCTGTGGCAGGTGTGTTACTTGTCAACAATCTAAGTCCAAAGTGCAGCCTAATGGTATGTATACTCCCTTGCCTATTCCTACTCATCCGTGGAATGACATATCAATGGATTTTGTGCTTGGATTGCCTAGAACTAGAACAGGAAAGGACTCTATCTTTGTGGTTGTAGATAGATTTTGTAAGATGGCTCATTTTATTCCATGTTATAAAACTGATGATGCATTGCACGTTGCTGATTTGTTCTTTAGAGAGATCATTCGTTTGTATGGCATGCCTAGAACAATTGTTTCTGATAGGGACACTAAGTTCTTGAGTTACTTCTGGAAAACTCTTTGGTCTAAGTTAGGTACTAAGTTGTTGTTTTCAACTACTTGTCACCCGCAAACTGATGGAAAAACTGAAGTAGTTAATAGGACTTTGTCAACTTTGTTGAGGGCTGTCATTAAAAAGAACCTTAGAACTTGGGAAGAGTGCTTACCACATGTTGAGTTTGCATACAATTATGCAGTTCATTTGATCATGGATGGCACCAAGGATGGAAAGCTTGAACCAGAACCAGAAGCTGAGCTTAAGGCCGTGGAAAAACATGGACCAGAAGTTGTGGAGCTTGGAGCTCAGGACGCTTTGCGAGTACCGGCCGGAATAATGACCAGGGCGCGGACCAGGCAGCTGTCTCAAAGGCTAAGTTCTTTACTTAGTTCTGCCAATGTTCAGTTCAACCTTAAGGAGGAAGATGTGCAACACACAACTTTAGTAAGGTTCAAAGAGGATTCGGGAACCCCTTCCTAAAATCGACTTTAGTAAGGTTCAAAGAAGATTCGGGAACCCCTTCCTAAAATCGATTTTTTAGTAAGGTTTCATGAAGATTTAGGTGGACCTTCCTAAATGGCGATTCGCATAGCACCCAGGCCGCGTGTTCACATCAACTGAAGAGTCAGTCAACATGGAATCAATTCAGTCAAGTCTTTACTTCAATTAATGCAATGATTTCCGTGTTGTCTTGTCTTGTTTTCTGAAACACAAACATTATATATGTATTTCGGAAACCATTGAATGAATAAGAAGTTAAGTTTGATCATTGCGATTGTCTTGGAGAGTGAATCTCTGTTGTTCCGTGTGAAGAAACCCCTGTTGCATGGTGAGTCATATCCAAACAACAACCCCTCTTCGGTCGTCTAAGTGAGTCATATCTTATGACTGCTGAGGTTTGGAATATCAAGGGCCTTCCGCATCCCTTGTGCGACCTAACGATCCATTCTTTTGTTCTTGAGAGCTAGTAGCTCAATTGAGTTCAAAGTCTATCCTGACCAACTTCAGAGTGTAATCCGTGGGAGGGAGTTGATCCTCGTATCAAGTGGTATCAGAGCCCACTTTGAAGTTTGGTATCTATTTCGATCCATCTTTCTCATCTCTTCATCTTCTTCAAAAAAAAAAAAAAAGTTCTTTTCTGTCTATCTGTTCTCTGGGTGAGCCGCCTGATATTAAAAAAAAGTACACAAAAGAAAAGTGTTTAAGAAACCAGGAGAAATCGGTTTCAAGGGTTGGTTAATCATCCAGAACCAAAAATCTTGCAATCTTTCTATCTACCTCTTCTTCTACTCGGGTTGTTTGGATAGATTCATTGGGCTTGACAGATTTGTTCTATTGGAACTCTTGAGATTTCACTGTCAGAGATAAACACTTGTGAGGCAGAGGGTTTTGATTAACTCGTTTGTCTAAGTGCTTGCAGGAAAATCCACCCAGGAGAACCGGCCGTTGAAGAGTTTGGACTGGCCGTTGAAGAGTTTGGACTGGCCGTTGAAGAGTTTCTATTTCTTTAACTTGTTTGTTCTTGTTCGTAGGAAAAGATGTCTGATCCAAGCAATGATGAACGGGATAACAATCAGAACTCTGGCTTATCTCAAATCCAAATGAGGGCCTTGATGGGAGAAATGAAAAGAATGATGAGATCCGAACTTGAGGAGATCAACGTTCGACTTGATCGGGTCCAAGAGGACACCCAAACTAGACCACCACCAGAGGAAGCAACTAGTAGGTCACGAACCAGACAGGGCCAATGAAGAGTTTTATGAACACTCCTCTAGTGACAGCCAAAGAAGGACCAGAGTGCCTAGAGAGACCCGGGGAAGACAAGATGATAACCTAGGTGGCCTTAAGTTGAAAATCCCGTCCTTCCATGGTAAAAATGATCCAGATGCTTACCTAGAGTGGGAGAAAAAGATATAACTGGTCTTTGATTGTCAGAACTATTCTGAACTTAAAAAGGTAAGGTTGGCCGCAACTGAGTTCTATGGTTATGCTATTAACTGGTGGGATCAAATTGTGACCAACAGGACGAGAACAGGTGAAAGACCCGTAGCTACATGGGATGAGATGATCACTCTCATGAGGAAACATTTTGTGCCCAGCCACTACAACCGAGACTTGCATCAGAGGCTTAGGAGATTAGTTTAAGGAACTAAGAGCGTTGTGGATTACTTCCAAGAGATGGAAACGCTAATGATCAAAGCAGATGCTGATGAAGATCCGGAGGCAACAATGGCAAGATTTCTAGGAGGACTCAACCGTGACATCCAAGACAGATTGGAGATGCAAGAGTATGACTGCCTAGAAGAAATGCTACACAAGGCGATCTTGGTTGAGCAGCAGGTTAAGAGAAGGAGTCAACCCAAGTCCACCTACACACCGGTTGCTAAACTTAGCTACCAAGACAAGGGTAAATCTCTAACCAAACCTATTTCTGATTTTAAAACTAATCCATCTTCTAGTAGTGTCAAAGAAAAGGCAGAAGCTCCTACTGCACGAGCCAGGGATATGAGGTGCTTCAAATGCCAAGGGCTTGGACACTATGCTAAGGACTGTACCAACAAGAGGGTCATGATTGTTCTGGAGAATGGTGACATAGAATCTGAGGACGAGAAGCCGCAAACAGATTCTGAGGAAGAGCAAATAGATTATCCTGCTCACGGGGATCTTTTGGTTACCAGGAGGACACTGAGTGCACAACTCAAACCCAAGGAGCATGAGCAGAGAGAGAACCTCTTTCACACTAGATGCTATGTCAATGACAAAGTATGTAGTCTGATCGTGGATGGAGGCAGCTGTACCAACGTGGCTAGCGAAACAATGGTTAAGAAACTCGGCTTGAGTATGAGGAAACACCCTCGACCATACTCTCTTCAGTAACTTAATAAAACAGGAGAGATGAAGGTGAGCAACCAAGTCCTAGTTCCAATCATCATTGGACGATACCAGGATGAGATCCTTTGCGATGTTCTACCTATGGAGGCCGGTCACATTCTTTTAGGAAGACCTTGGCAATATGACAAAAGGATCATACATGATGGGTACACAAACCGTCACACCTTTGAACACCAAGGGAAGAAGATTATGTTGGCACCACTGTCACCACAAGAGGTACATCAGGATCAAAAACTTTTAAAGGAAAGAAGAGAACAAGCCAAGCGAGATCAAGAATCCAAATCATCTAAGGAAAGCGATTCCAAATTAGTAAGGCATTCCAATTTCTTTGCTAAAACTAGTGAGATCAAGAAAGCTTTGTTTTCTGATCAACCAATGCTTTTGCTAGTTTTTAAAGAAACACTAATGTCTTCTTCTAACAATGCACTGGAGCTTCCAAGTGAGTTTAAATCTCTTTTGCAAGGTTTTAGGGATGTGTTTCCTGATGAAAACCCGAATGGTCTACCCCCAATCAGAGGCATTGAGCACCAGATTGATTTCATACCAGGTGCTTCACTTCCAAACAGACCAGCATACAGGACCAATCCTGTTGAGACAAAAGAGCTGCAAAAACAAATCAATGAGCTCATGGAGAAAGGATACATCAGAGAAAGCATGAGTCCATGCGCAGTTCCAGTTCTCCTTGTGCCCAAGAAAGATGGCAGTTGGCGTATGTGTGTGGATTGTAGAGCAATCAACAACATAACAGTTAAGTACAGACACCCCATCCCTAGATTAGATGATATGTTAGATGAACTACACGGATCATGCATCTTTTCTAAGATTGATTTGAATAGTGGATATCATCAAATTAGGATGAAGGAAGGGGATGAATGGAAAACCGCTTTCAAAACTAAGCTAGGGTTGTATGAATGGTTAGTTATGCCTTTTGGTTTAACCAATGCACCTAGTACTTTCATGAGATTGATGAATCATGTCCTGAGAGCTTTCATAGGAGTTTTTGTTGTAGTATACTTCGATGACATTCTTGTCTACAGCAAAACACTTAGAGAGCACATTGATCATCTAAAATCAGTTTTCGAAGTGCTTAGGAAGGAAAAGCTCTATGCTAACTTGAAGAAATGCACTTTTGGGACAGATAATCTCGTGTTTTTAGGTTTTGTTTTGAGTGCAGATGGCATTAAAGTGGATGAGGAAAAGGTTAAAGCTATTAGGGAATGGCCAAGTCCGAAAAACCGTAGAAGAGGTCAGAAGCTTTCATGGTCTTGCGGGTTTCTACAGAAGGTTTGTGAAGGACTTCAGCACATTAGCAGCCCCTCTTACCGAAGTCATCAAGAAGAATGTGGGATTCAAGTGGGAGCAAGCACAAGAAGACTCATTCCAGACATTGAAAAGGAAGCTTACGAATGCACCTCTTCTTGTTTTGCCTGATTTCCTAAAAACTTTTGAGATTGAGTGTGATGCCTCAGGAGTTGGAATTGGTGCTGTCTTGATGCAGGATAGGAAACCGATTGCTTACTTCAGTGAGAAGCTTGGAGGAGCCACTCTCAATTACCCAACATATGATAAGGAGCTTTATGCACTAGTGAGAGCTTTGCAAACTTGGCAACATTATCTATGGCCTAAGGAGTTCGTGGCGCATACTGATCATGAGACTCTCAAGTACTTGAAAGGACAGCACAAGCTCAACAAAAGACATGCCAGATGGATAGAATTCATTGAAACCTTTCCCTATGTCATTCAGTACAAGAAGGGTAAAGAAAATGTTGTGGCTGATGCTTTGTCTCGAAGGTATGTGCTTATCTCTACTCTAGATGCTAAGTTTCTTGGATTTGAGCAAGTTACGGAGTTATATGAGTCTGATATAGACTTCAAAGAACCATTTCTTGCTTGTTCTAGAACCGCAAGTGGCAAGTTCTATAGGAATGATGGTTACATGTTTTATGCAAACCGCTAATGCATTCCTAACTGCTCTTTGAGAGAGTTACTTGTAAGGGAAGCCCATGGAGGAGGATTGATGGGGCATTTTGGGATAGAAAAGACACTGAAGGTAGTGCAAGAACACTTTTTTTGGCCGCATCTACAAAGGGATGTTGAAAGGATCTGTGTCAGGTGTGTTACTTGTAAACAGTCTAAGTCCAAAGTGCAGCCTAATGGTATGTATACTCCCTTGCCTATTCCTACTCATCCGTGGAATGACATATCTATGGATTTTGTGCTTGGATTGCCTAGAACTAGGACAGGAAAGGATTCTATCTTTGTTGTAGTAGATAGATTTTCTAAGATGGCTCATTTTATTCCATGTCATAAAACTGATGATGCATTGCACGTTGCTGATTTGTTCTTTAGAGAGATCATTCGTTTACATGGCATGCCTAGAACAATTGTTTCTGATAGGGACACTAAGTTCTTGAGTTACTTCTGGAAAACTCTTTGGTCTAAGTTAGGTACTAAGTTGTTGTTTTCAACTACTTGTCACCTGCAAACTGATGGACAAACTGAAGTAGTTAATAGGACTTTGTCAACTTTGCTAGGGGCTGTCATTAAAAAGAACCTTAGAACTTGGGAAGAGTGCTTACCACATGTTGAGTTTGCATACAATCATGCAGTTCATTCGGCTACAAAGTACTCTCCATTTGAGATTGTTTATGGTTTCAATCCTTTATCACCTTTGGATCTAATCTCTTTGCCTTTGAGTGAAAGAACTAGTTTAGATGGCGAGAAGAAAGCTAAACTTGTTAAACAGATCCATGAGAAAGCAAGGATCAACATTGAGGAAAAGACCAAGCAGTATGCTAAGCAAGCTAACAAGGGCCGACGCGAGCTAGTCTTTGATGTTGGAGATCAAGTTTGGGTTTACTTGAGGAAAGACCGATTTCCGGCTGAAAGGAAGTCCAAACTTATGCCAAGGGTTGATGGACCATTCAAGATAGTCAAGCGGATCAACAACAATGCCTATCAAGTTGATTTGCAAGGTAGGTATCAAGTTAGTTCAAGCTTTAATGTTTCTGACTTAATTCCTTTTGTGGCAGATGATCAAGATTTGAGGTCAAATCCTTTTCAACCGGGAGGGGATGATGTGATAATGGATGGCACCAAGGATGGAGAGCTTGAACCAGAACCAGAAGCTGAGCTTAAGGCCGTGGAAGAACATGGACCAGAAGGTGTGGAGCTTGGAGCTGAGGACGCTTTGCGAGTACCAGGCGGAGCAATGACCAGGGCGCGGACCAGGCAGCTGTCTCAAACGCTAAGTTCTTTACTTAGTTCTGCCAATGTTCAGTTCAACCTTAAGGAGGAAGATGTGCAACACACGACTTTAGTAAGGTTCAAAGAGGATTCGGGAACCCCTTCCTAAAATCGACTTTTTAGTAAGGTTTCATGAAGATTTATGTGGACCTTCCTAAAGGCGATTCGCATAGCACCCAGGCTGCGTGTTCACATCAACTGAAGAGTCAGTCAACATGGAATCAATTCAGTCAAGTCTTTACTTCAATTAATGTAATGATTTCCGTGTTGTCTTGTCTTGTTTTCTGAAACACAAACACTATATATGTATTTCGGAAACCATTGAATGAATAAGAAGTTAAGTTTGATCATTGCGATTGTCTTGGAGAGTGAATCTCCGTTGTTCCGTGTGAACAAACCCCTGTTGCTTAGTGAGTCATATCCAAACAACAACCCCTCTTCGGTCGTCTAAGTGAGTCATATCTTAGGACTGCTGAGGTTTGGAATATCAAGGGCCTTCCGCATCCCTTGTGCGACCTAACGATCAATTCCTTTGTTCTTGAGAACTAGTAGCTCAATTGAGTTCAAAGTCTATCCTGACCAATTTCAGAGTGTAATCCGTGGGAGGGAGTTGATCCTCGTACCATCATTCGACTACAAAGTACTCTCCATTTGAGATTGTTTATGGTTTCAATTCTTTATCTCCTTTGGATCTAATCTAAAGGCCTTTGAGTGAAAGAACTAGTTTAGATGGCGGGAAGAAAGCTAAACTTGTTAAACAGATCCTTGAGAAAGCAAGGATCAACGTTGAGGAGAAGACCAAGTAGTATGCTAAGAAAGCCAACAAGGACCGATGCGAGCTAGTCTTTGATGTTGGAGATCAAGTTTGGGTTTACTTGAGAAAAGAGTACTTTATGGCTGAAAGGAAGTCCAAACTTATGTCTAGGGTTGATGGACCATTCAAGATAGTCAAGCGGATCAAGAACAATGCCTATCAAGTTGATTTGCAAGGTACGTATCAAGTTAGTTCAAGCTTTAATGTTTCTGACTTAATTCCTTTTGTGGCAGATGATCAAGATTTGAGGTCAAATCCTTTTCAACCGGGAGGGGATAATGTGATCATGGAAGTCACCAAGGATGGAGAGCTTGAACCAGAACCAGAAGCTGAGCTTAAGGCCGTGGAAGAGCATGGACCAGAAGGCGTGAAGCTTGTAGCTGAGGACGCTTTGCAAGTACCGGACGCTTTGCAAGTACCGGCCGGAGCTATGATCAGGGTGCGGACCAGGCAGCTGTCTCAAACGCTAAGTTCTTTACTTAGTTCTGCCAATGTTCAGTTCAACCTTAAGGAGGAAGATGTGCAACACACGACTTTAGTAAGGTTTCATGAAGATTTAGGTGGACCTTCTTAAATGGCGATTCACATAGCACCCAGGCCGCGTGTTCACATCAGTTGAAGAGTCAGTCAACAAGGAAAGTCAAGTCTTTACTTCATTAGTGTATTGTTTTCCGTGTTGTCTTGTCTTGTTTTCTGAAACACTATATATGTATTTCGGAAACCATTGAATCAATAAGAAGTTTAAGTTTGATCATTGTGATTGTCTTGCAGAGTGAATCTCTGTTGTTCCTTGTGAACAAACCCCTGTTGCTTGGTGAGCCATACCCAAACAACAACCCCTCTTCGGTCGTCTAAGTGAGTCATATCTTAGGACTGCTGAGGTTTGGAATATCAAGGGCCTTCCGCATCCCTTGTGCGACCTAACGATCTATTCCTTTGTTCTTGAGAGCTAGTTGCTCAATTGAGTTCAAAGTTTATCCAGACCAACTTCGAAGTGTAATCCGTGGGAGAGAGTGATCCTCGTATCATTTAATAGTTTTTAAAGAAACACTAATGTCTTCTTCTAACAATGCACTGGAGCTTCCAAGTGAGTTTGAATCTCTTTTGCAAGGTTTTAGGGATGTGTTTCCGGATGAAAACCCGGATGGTCTACCTCCAATCAGAGGCATTGAGCACCAGATTGATTTCATACCAGGCGCTTCTCTTCCAAACAGACCAGCATACAGGACCAATCCTGTTGAAACTAAAGAGCTGCAAAAACAAATAAATGAGCTCATGGAGAAAGGATACATCAGAGAAAGCATGAGTCCATGAGCAGTTCCAGTTCTCCTTGTGCCCAAGAAAGATGGCAGTTGGCGTATAAGTGTGGATTGTAGAGCAATCAACAACATAACAGTTAAGTACAGACACCCCATCCCTAGATTAGATGATATGTTAGATGAACTACTGATGCGATCATGGATGGCATCAAGGATGGAGAGCTTGAACCAGAACCAGAAGCTGAGCTTAAGGCCGTGGAAGAGCATGGACCCGAAGGTGGGGAGCTTCAAGTTGAGGACGCTTTGCAAGTACCGGCCGGAGCAATGACCAGGGCGCGGACCAAACAGCTGTCTCAAACGCTAAGTTCTTTACTTAGTTCTGCCAATGTTCAGTTCAACCTTAAGGAGGAAGATGCAACAAACGACTTTAGTAAGGTTCAAAGAGGATTTGGGAATCCCTTCCTAAAATCGACTTTTAGTCAGGTTTCATGAAGGTTTAGGTGGACCTTCCTAAATTAGGTGGACCTTCCTAAGTGGGCGATTCGGATAGCATCAAGAGGCCGCGTGTTCACATCAGATGAAGAGTCAGTCAACATGGAATCAATTCAGTCAAGACACCATTAATGTATTGTTTTCCGTGTTGTCTTGTCTTGTTTTCTGAAACACAAACACTATATATGTATTTCGGAAACCATTGAATGAATAAGAAGTTAAGTTTGATCATTGCGATTGTCTTGGAGAGTGAATCTCTGTTGTTCCTTGTGAACAAACCCATGTTGCTTGGTGAGTCATATCCAAACAACAACCCCTCTTCGGTCGTCTAAGGGAGTCATATCTTAGGACTGCTGAGGTTTGGAATATCAAGGGCCTTCCGCATCCCTTGTGCGACCTAA
This sequence comes from Iljinskaea planisiliqua, assembly GCA_900108845.1. Lineage (NCBI taxonomy): Eukaryota > Viridiplantae > Streptophyta > Magnoliopsida > Brassicales > Brassicaceae > Iljinskaea > Iljinskaea planisiliqua. The sequence continues at coordinate 6,745,509 of FNXX01000006.1, read as the reverse complement.
CGATCCATTCCTGTGTTCTTGAGAGCTAGTAGCTCAATTGAGTTCAAAGTTTATCCAGACCAACTTCGAAGTGTAATCCGTGGGAGAGAGTGATCCTCGTATCAAGTGGTATCAGAGCCCACTTTGAAGTTTGGTATCTATTTCGATCCATCTTTCTCGCCTCTTCATCTTCTTCTTGTAAGTTTTAGAAGATGAAAGCAGATGAAGAACCTATAGGTTCGAATAGAGAGAGTGATAGCGAAAATGAAGAACAGATGATATTATTGAAATAGAAATGGAACTCAGTCCATAATTGTATATATTACAATGGTTTCGACATAGAGTATATAAAGATAGACAGGATAGACTACAAAGAGAATGAAAGTGACATGTGTGGACAGGAAGAGCTGGAGAGAGAGAGAGAAGGGGAGTGGTTCAAGGTCGCAGGTCGCTGAAAGCGACTGCTCCTAACGGCTGGGAACCTTAACTCCACACGTGACTCTTCCTTGTTGTGACCAACAACGGTCACAAGAGTTTGAAGTCGTCTTGCACTTCTTCCTTCATTATTTGGCGAGTGTTGAGTCGTGTTCTCCAAGTCAACCTGTTCCTTGCTTCACACGATCTGGCCATGACTTGTATCACACGGTTTAATACTCCCCCTCAAGCTTAACCACATAAGCAGTGTGGTCAAGCTTGGAGCCGTGAGTCTACACCTCATTAAAAACCTTAGCAAGCAAAACCACATGGGAAAAAGCTGTACATAAGGAAAAGAGTGTGAGTCTCACGGCCAAGGGTCTTCAAGGCCCGGCCGGTTGATATCAATGAGGCCGAGCTTCTCATAAGCAAACTCACAGGTCTTGAGGCTTGCAGACTTGGTAAAGATATCAGCCAGCTGATCAGAGCTCTGTGTATAGCAGGGCAGGATGACTCCAAGTTGCATTTGCTCGCTGACCTTATGACAATCGACTTCTATATGCTTGGTTCTTTCATGGAACACTGAGTTAGATGCTAAATGAATTGCTGCCTGGTTGTCACAATGCATAATGATAGGCATAGTGACTTCTCTTCCTAGGTCTTTTAGTAGCATCTTCAACCACATCAGTTCGGTCATGAGTCTTCTCATGGCCCGGTACTCAGCCTCGGCACTAGAACATGCGACCACCTTTTGCTTCTTGCTTTTCCAGGTAACTAAGTTCCCCCCAACAAAGGTACAATAGCCTGTGGTTGATCTTCTATCCTCTCGGTCACCAGCCCAATCCGCATCGCAATAGCCAACCACTTCGGTGCTTTTATTACACCCCATCCAAATGCCTTGTCCAGGAGAGCCTCTGAGGTACCTCAGTATGCGATCCACCATTCTCCAATGAGACTCCCTTGGCTCTTGCATGTGTTGGCTAATCTGATTCACAGCAAAACACAGGTCAGGTCTGGTGAGAGTGAGGTAGATAAGCTTACCCACTAATCTTCGGTAAAGCTAGGCATCTTCAAATGGTAGATCTTCTTCATGCTCTTGTTGTTGATGAACTTTATAAGCATCTTCAAGAGGTGTTTTAGCTAATCTTCCTTCCTTAACACCTGATTCACTTAAAAGATCAAGTGTGTACTTCCTTTGGGACAAGAAGAGACCCTCCTTTGATCTACATACTTCTATCCCAAGGAAGTACTTTAGTTCTCCAAGATCCATAATATCAAAGACAGATTTTAAATATGATTTGGTGTCTTGAATACCTACCTTGTCATTCCCTAAGATGATGATATCATCAACATAAATGAGAATGACTATAATACCTTTATGGCTTTGCAAGGTGAAGAGGGTATGATCAGCTTCTGATCTGTTGAATCCCCGATCCAAGAGAGTCACACTCAGCTTACGGTACCATGCCCTTGGAGATTGCTTCAACCCATAGATTGCCTTCCTTAGTCTGAGTACCTTTCCTGGTTGCACAATGTCCTTCAGGCCTGGTGGAGGTGTTATGTACACGTCTTCCTCTAGCTCCTATTAGAGTGAGGAGATGAGAAGGCCAAACGAAGGAAGTGAAGGCTGATCATCTCCACATCAAAGAAAAGAAGAAGGTGGCAATCAAGGCTGAAGAAGCCATTGATCAGATCAAGCCTCGGCCAAGATCAACCAAAGGTGATCAGCCAAGAGTCCAAGAAGATTAAGGCCGAGGCCCATCAAGGAATGAAGCTGTGTTGCAAACAACAAGGTGCCAAGTTTGGTTTAGCCCAATGAAGGCCCAAGATGAGCTCTTTCTTTAACATTTGAATTCATGCAAGCCCATGCAAGCTTCTAGAAGAAAAAGAGAAGAGGGAAACTAGTTTGAATTCAAATTAGAGAAGTCACATGTGTTTGCAACCATTAGAAGCTGTCACTATCCACGCCTTGGACAAACCAGGAGGGTTATGGACGTGGGAGAAGGCAACAAAGGAAGATCACATGTTCTCTTAAGGATTTGAATGTTAGGACTTGTCACTTTCAGTCTTGGACTTCACCCTCTCTCTCCTCATGTCACTTTCACACACTTTTGTCTTTGTATGCAGTTCAAATTTGTGTGTGTCTATATAAAGACCACACCACCATTGTAAACTATACACAGAAATAAGAAACAAGTCTTGATAATAAACTTGTGTAGCTTTACCTTCTTTACTTAGTGTTTAACCTAATGGTTGCAATGTAGAGAGTTATTGTTACACAGTTTAGAGGCTGCCTTAAGGCAGCCCATTACTTGTCAATGTTACTTAAATTGTTACTTAAACTCTTTCTTATTTAAGTTAGACACTAGCTTAAGTGAGCTAATCCTTATTTCCTAAGCACACAAACTCTCTGAATGTTGTGGTGCTAAACTGGATTTAAGGCTCACTCTAGTGCAATCTTTTCTTGATCAAATGAGTTCATGTTTAGTTCATGAAGAACACAATCACAAGTTGATTGTTGTTTCTCTTATGATGTGAGGCAATCCTCACTTAAACTAACATGGTATCAGAGCAGTTGCTCTTGGGATGAGCTCATTTCCTTTACTCTTTGTAACCAATGATTCTCTCTTCTCTCTTATTCTTGTTAAAGCTCTGTTGATAGACTTAAAGATGTCTTGCGTCCAGAGCATGAGAGAGAGAGATAGGTTCTTGTTCTTGTTTCAAAATGGTTTTAAGAAAAGGATTTCAAATGTTTTGGTTTCAAAATTGCTTTCATTTCAAAACCAGTTTTTAAAAGCTGTTTATGTTTTCAAATTGCAAACCTTTATGGGTCAATCCATGAATTCTCCATTTATACCCTCAAATATTATTGATGATAGTTGAAAGATTACTATCTTGAGGGAGGGAGAAAGATTGAAACCTTCTCTTGAGAACACTTCTTAAAATTGATTTATAAAATCTTTTGCATTGTGATTTCAAACTCTTTTATTCCTCTCCTCTTGTTTATCTCAATAAGCTTGGACTGTTAAGTCTGTAAAAATCTATGCTTGAGGGAGGGAGAGATTAAAAGATGGTTTTGAGTTTGAAAACTCTTGAAAAGGATTTTGGGGATTTTTCCCTTTTGTATCCAAAATTGTTTTTTTATTTCTCTTTAGAGGGGATTTGACTTTTGAAAAATATTTTAGATCATTTTCTGTCTTTGAAAAATGTTGTCAAATATTCCAGAGTATTTTTAAAATTATTTTCACTATTTTTGCTTGGTTATTACAAGCTTGAAAAATATTTTGGAAATTTATTTCTCTTATGAAAAGGTTTTGGAAAGTATTTTTAAAAATTCTGGAAAGTATTTTAAAATTATTTTTGATAAGTTCTTGATAAACTCTTGGCTTAGTAAAGCCATTTTAAAAGGTTTTAATTCCTTAGAAAATTGTTTTAAAATTGCTTTGCAAGTTTTCTTTGAAAGAAAAGGTTTTCAAACCATTTGAGAAAAGGATTTCTTCTCTTGGCCTTTATGGCCTTTGAACTTGGAAGATGGACAAAGAATTTTGTTCCATTAACTCTTGTTCTTTTCTCCAGAAATCACCTTTGTGTGATCTAATCTCTTAATGAGTTATTGTTGTTGTTGAGGTTGCAGGAATCTATTGAAAGGAGCATGTTCTTGCATCCATTTAATGAAAGACTGGTTGAGAAGTTATTGCCTCACCAGCATTGTTGATCAACCATGGATGCCTAAGAGCTGTGGTTTGATGTTTCTGCTCAGCCATGGAACTTTGAAGGCCATGGACTGAAGATGCTTCCGCTTATACTCTCCATCTCACCATCTTCCACTACACTTCCATCATTCTCACTATACTCTTGGTTACATCTGATACTCTTTGGATACTTATGCTTAAGTTTGAATCTTCAGAACCCACGTTTGGGTGGTTCTCTTTGATGTGTTTAAGTTTGAATCTTCAGAACCCACCTTTGGGTGGTTCTCTTTGATGTGTTTATTACAATGCTTGCAGGAAACTCCCTTGAAGTGAGTTGTCCTTGATTCTCTTGTTCATGAAAATTGGTGGGAAGTGAATGCCTCACCAACACTATGGCTCAGCTATTATGGATGCTTGTGCATGATGGTCTGATGCTTTTGTTGATCAGCCTTATGGCTTGATTATTGCTTCCGCAAAACAGAGCAAGACTCTCTCTATCCACTATTCTCCATCATACTCTAGTTACCATTATACTCTGGTTACTTCTAAAACTCTCTTAACTTTGGTTACTTATACTCTCATTCTCATACTCTCAATCTTGATTTCACATGCTCACAATCTCTGATTATTGATCTCTCTTTACCTTAATGGCTTAATCTCTCTCTCACTTTGCAATGATCTTTCATTCTCATGTTTAATGCATTCTTGCTTTCTTTTATTTTTTGGCACTTCTGGAACTTCCACAAGCGTGAGTGTGCCCTCACTAGGAAGTTCCAGCACTGATTTTGTCTTTGATGTTCTAAGTTCACAGATTCAAATGATTGATATTATGATAGTCTCATTGAGACATGAAGTTAAATATGTGGGCACAGAACATATCTGAAGTTAGAACCGATTGCCCCAGCTTGAAGAACCTGGTGTGAAGAGTCTGGTGGAAAGCGATGGATCAGCTTGACAGAAGGAGTCTGTTGCCTGGAGGTGCAAGCACATACTGAAGTTAGAACCAATGGAGACCTTTTGGGTGGAAGTTGATGGATCAGCTCAGATGTGACTGGTTCTCTCCCTGTTTGTTGGTTGTAATAAACCACTGATTCTGTTGGCGGTTTCAAATGAAGATGGACCGCATTCATTTAGCTCATTCAGATCATCCAAAGATCATTTCAGATCATGGACCATTCCATTGATTCACTTGGCGGTTATAAAAAGGTGTTCAAAACCGCAGTCAGTCCATTACAAAGGACTTCAGCTCAATCAGTCCACCATTCTAAGGACCAGTTCAGTTAAGATCATGGGTCATGCCATTGATCATTATTGGCGGATCAAGACAAGTTCAAACTGTGGTTATTAATGTCCATTCAAAGGACAAGTCATATGCCAATCTTCAATAAAAGGCTGTTTCTAAACTCTACTCTCATTACATTATGTTTTCCATTATATCATTGCCTTAGAATCTCATTTGCTAGATATTGCTATCTACGAATTCCTAATTGTTGCTTTAGGACTTTGATATTCCTCATTTGGTTAAGTTAAGTTTCTCTTTGATATTCCTTATGGCAAAACTTAATCTCCTCTTCTTTATCACTTGTTTAAGGGTAAAGAATACCATAAGAGCCTCAAAGAGACCAATGAGAGCCTCAAAGAAGTACAAGTTGACAAGGAAAGGATTCACATCAAGTCATGGAGGACTAAGGAATAAGGAGTGGAGCTGGTTCAAGATCAGTTCATACCAAGGCCATTGCTACCCTTAATGCACCACAATGCTATACTCTTTTTCCCTCATCATGGTTTTGTCCCAAGTGGTTTTCCATGGTGAGGTTTTTTTAATGAGGTAGTCATTTGTGTGTTGCAAGCTTGGCCTTTGGTCCATAAACCCTCTTGATGTTCCCAGCAGTCCAAGCTTGAGGGAGGGTATTAGAGTGAGGAGATGAGAAGGCCAAACGAAGGAAGTGAAGGCTGATCATCTCCACATCAAAGAAAAGAAGAAGGTGGCAATCAAGGCTGAAGAAGCCATTGATCAGATCAAGCCTCGGCCAAGATCAACCAAAGGTGATCAGCCAAGAGTCCAAGAAGATTAAGGCCGAGGCCCATCAAGGAATGAAGCTGTGTTGCAAACAACAAGGTGCCAAGTTTGGTTTAGCCCAATGAAGGCCCAAGATGAGCTCTTTCTTTAACATTTGAATTCATGCAAGCCCATGCAAGCTTCTAGAAGAAAAAGAGAAGAGGGAAACTAGTTTGAATTCAAATTAGAGAAGTCACATGTGTTTGCAACCATTAGAAGCTGTCACTATCCACGCCTTGGACAAACCAGGAGGGTTATGGACGTGGGAGAAGGCAACAAAGGAAGATCACATGTTCTCTTAAGGATTTGAATGTTAGGACTTGTCACTTTCAGTCTTGGACTTCACCCTCTCTCTCCTCATGTCACTTTCACACACTTTTGTCTTTGTATGCAGTTCAAATTCGTGTGTGTCTATATAAAGACCACACCACCATTGTAAACTATACACAGAAATAAGAAACAAGTCTTGATAATAAACTTGTGTAGCTTTACCTTCTTTACTTAGTGTTTAACCTAATGGTTGCAATGTAGAGAGTTATTGTTACACAGTTTAGAGGCTGCCTTAAGGCAGCCCATTACTTGTCAATGTTACTTAAATTGTTACTTAAACTCTTTCTTATTTAAGTTAGACACTAGCTTAAGTGAGCTAATCCTTATTTCCTAAGCACACAAACTCTCTGAATGTTGTGGTGCTAAACTGGATTTAAGGCTCACTCTAGTGCAATCTTTTCTTGATCAAATGAGTTCATGTTTAGTTCATGAAGAACACAATCACAAGTTGATTGTTGTTTCTCTTATGATGTGAGGCAATCCTCACTTAAACTAACAGCTCCCCTGAAGGAAAGCGTTCTTCACGTCCATCTGCCACAGTTCCCATTCCAGGTTGGTAGCAATGGACAGGATCACCCGAACCGTATGTAGCTTTGCAACTGGTGCAAAGGTATCACGGTAGTCTTCCCCATATGTCTGAGTGAATCCTCTTGCAACTAGCCTGGCCTTGTACCTTTCAATTTCTCCATTGCTCATGTACTTGATGGTGAAGACCCATTTAGAGCTCACAGTCTTCTTGCCTTTAGGTAAATCGGCCTCATACCAAGTGTGGTTTCTCTCCATAGCATTGGTCTCTTCTTGGACCGCATCTCTCCATTCTTTGATTTCTTTGGCCTCATCATACGATCTTGGAACTTCTTCCTGATCAAGAACACTGATGAACACCCTGTGATCTTCTGGAATGTATGCTAGAGAACATACTGCCTGAGTTGGATGAGCCACAGCTTGGCAATTGTAGTAAACCCTTGTGTTTACCCAGTTAGACGGGTCTCTCCTTATCCTCTGACTTCTCCTGAGCACCACCGGCTGATCGGCCGCCACAGGACCATGTGGTTCTATGTTGTTCTCTGTATCACCCACCGTGGCCTCATCGGCCGGTGCGGTAGCTTCGTCCGGTTGATCATCATTCATGGCAGGTGCACCTTGATCATGATCCAGATGATCCTCCATATCATTCTCCCCCTCAGGATTAAGGGGAACTGCCATGGTAGGCTCAGAGGTGGAGGAGGGGCCGGCCGAGGGAGGAGGTATGCCGAGATTCTCAAAGAGGACCCGGAGGTTGGCCGCCCTGTCAGACTGAGACTGGGCCAGATTCTGAAGAGTATCCCAATCTCTCTCAGTGTAGTACCCTTTGTGCTCTAGGAACTTCACATCACGAGACACCAAGACCTTGCCAGTTTGTGGTACAAGGCACTTGTATCCTTTCTGAGTGGTTGAATAGCCAATGAACATGGCCTTGGTACTCTTTACATCCAGCTTACTACGGTTTTCTCCTGGAACCAAGACATAACACACACATCCAAAGACACGTAACTGTTCAATAGTGGGTGGTGAACCAGTAAGTACCTCAAAAGGGGATGAGTCCTGAAGGATCCTGGTCGGTATCCGATTGATTATGTAACATGCAGCTACCACAGCATCACCCCAAAACCTCTTTGGTACATTGGCATGGAACATCATGGACCTTGCTACTTCCATGAGGTGCCTGTTCTTTCTTTCAGACACTCCATTCTGCTGAGGTGTGTATGGACAGCTGGTTTGGTGGATCATTCCATGTTTAGTCATGTATTGTTTGAATGCGTGGCTTGTGTACTCTCCCCCATTATCTGATCTTAACACTTTTACTTTGGCATTATAGTGGTTAGTAACATATGCATGAAAGCTAATAAAGGCTTCTAGTACTCTGTCCTTAGATGGGAGCAAGGTTAACCATGTATATTTGGATTTTTCATCTATAAATGTGACAAAATACTTATGGTTTTCTCTTGAATAACAGGGTGAGGTCCAAACATCAGAGTGCACTAAGTCAAAACAATTTTCATAGAGAGTAGATGATTTTGGAAAAACAGTCTTGCAATGTTTACCAAGTATACAAGCTTCACATTCAGAGTTTTGAAACTTAATTCTAGGTAACAACAAGTTTAAAGGCCTATGATGAGGGTGTCCTAGTCTAGCATGCCAAGTTGCATTATCAATACCAACTACATTAAAGCTAAAGCCGCTTGAAAGAGAGGAAGAAAGCTTAGTGTCTTCAAGCACATAGAGTCCATCCTTAGTGGTTCTTTGTCCAAGAACCTTACTTGTTTCAATATCCTGAAAGGAAACATCATTAGGACCGAAAATAGCATAACAGTTTAAACCAGAGGTTGCCTTCTTAACTGACAGTAAGTTAGATGTGAATGTTGGCATATAGAAAGCTTGTGATTCTTTGTCAAACAATTTCAGGTTACCAATTCCTTCTATACTAAAGCAGGTTTAATATTTCCAATAAGCTTAGAATCACTAATCATATGATGACTAGCTCCTGAATCCACAATCAATGGTTTAACACTGGTAGAATCTAGCCTAACATTGCTACAAGATGCATGAAAGCTCAAGGGTTTTACAGAGTTACCAGAATCCTTGAGTGCTTTGATGAGAGCATCAAGGTCGGCTTTCTTGACAAACTCTGAGGGTGTCTCCAAGGGTTGGCTCGACGGTCCCCCCTTTTCTTGATTCCCACTGGAACCAGACGCCATATGAGCACGAGTCTCCCTGTGATTGTGGTTGTCCCTCCAATGTCCTTGGTTAGAAGAGCGAGAGTCCCATCGTCCTGATTGAGGAGGAAATCGCTTTAGGTGAGGATGAAGAATGAAGCGTTTCTCCTTGGTGTGTCCTGGCTTCTTGCAATAGGTACAAACCACAGAATTGCCTTCTCCAGGTCGGTAATGACCTTTGTTAGCCAACGCGATGGTCTCCTCTGCTTTGTTAGCCAACACAAGGTGTCCACCTTTCCCACCAAATAGACCAAGAGAGCCTTGTTCCTTCTGGATTTGTGAGCACACTTCATCAAGACTTGGAAGCTTGGTTCCACGAAGGATGTGTTTTATCAGATCGTTGTAGGCTGGATTGAGAACCATTAGGAGGGCAAACACCTTATCTTGCTCTCTTCGTTCATTCAGGACGGCCGCATCCAGGGTAGGTGGTCTGAGCATCTCCAGCTCAGCCCAAGAGGACCTGAACTTTCCAAAGAAAGTGTTAAAGTCGGTATCTCCTTGGCTCAGTTGGTTGATGCTTCTCTTGATTTCAAAGACCCGGGTAAGGTTTGACACATTGCCAAAGACATTCTTCAAGGTGTCCCACAATTCCTTAGCACTTTCGCAGTATGAGTAGGCTTCAAGAACAGAGAGAGTTAGAGATCCTTGAAGAATAGCAAGCACCGCTTGGTCCTCTGAGAACCACTTCTCTGCCCCGGCCCCTTCATCAGCCGCATCCTTCTCTCCATGTTTGGCTTCATCTTCGGTCGCCTTGTTGTCTTCGACATGGCTCCATAGTTTGCGACCACACAAGACAGCCTTAGTGGTTCTAGCCCATAGGAGGTAGCTATCTGCACCCTTGAGTACCACAGGGAGAGTGACCGGCTTGTTGTTTTCCATTGTAACTCGTCGGGAGCTTGAAGAGCAGCTTGAAGAACAGCTATGGACCGCTGGACAAAAAGATGTATCTGACTAAGGACCGCTGGATAAAGGACTCACGATTGTAAAGATTGAGAGTTTAAGATGCCACAAACAATCTAGAAGTGTTTATGAGAAGAAAAGAAGTGACAAAGGTCAAGAGCACAAGGACTGAAGAGATTCGAATGAGCTATTGTCCAATGGACAAAAGGAAATGAAGAACAGATTTCTTGAGTTCGACAACGAGTTTTAGAAAGAGATTGGAAGACTAAATAAGAAGAGCTTTTATTGCTCTGATACCATGTAAGTTTTAGAAGATGAAAGCAGATGAAGAACCTATAGGTTCGAATAGAGAGAGTGATAGCGAAAATGAAGAACAGATGATATTATTGAAATAGAAATGGAACTCAGTCCATAAGTGTATATCTTACAATGGTTTCGACATAGAGTATATATAGATAGACAGGATAGACTACAAAGAGAATGAAAGTGACATGTGTGGACAGGAAGAGCTGGAGAGAGAGAGAGAAGGGGAGTGGTTCAAGGTCGCAGGTCGCTGAAAGCGACTGCTCCTAACGGCTGGGAACCTTAACTCCACACGTGACTCTTCCTTGTTGTGACCAACAACGGTCACAAGAGTTTGAAGTCGTCTTGCACTTCTTCCTTCATTATTTGGCGAGTGTTGAGTCGTGTTCTCCAAGTCAACCTGTTCCTTGCTTCACACGATCTGGCCATGACTTGTATCACACGGTTTAATACTCCCCCTCAAGCTTAACCACATGAGCAGTGTGGTCAAGCTTGGAGCCGTGAGTCTACACCTCATTAAAAACCTTATCAAGCAAAACCACATGGGAAAAAGCTGTACATAAGGAAAAGAGTGTGAGTCTCACGGCCAAGGGTCTTCAAGGCCCGGCCGGTTGATATCAATGAGGCCGAGCTTCTCATAAGCAAACTCACAGGTCTTGAGGCTTGCGGACTTGGTAAAGATATCATCCAGCTGATCAGAGCTCTGTGTATAGCAGGGCAGGATGACTCCAAGTTGCATTTGCTCTCTGACCTTATGACAATCGACTTCTATATACTTGGTTCTTTCATGGAACACTGAGTTAGATGCTATATGAATTGCTGCCTGGTTGTCACAATGCATAGTGATAGGCATAGTGACTTCTCTTCCTAGGTCTTTTAGTAGCATCTTCAACCACATCAGTTCGGTCGTGAGTCTTCTCATGGCCCGGTACTCAGCCTCGGCACTAGAACATGCGACCACCTTTTGCTTCTTGCTTTTCCAGGTAACTAAGTTCCCCCCCCCCCCCAACAAAGGTACAATAGCCTGTGGTTGATCTTCTATCCTCTCGGTCACCAGCCCAATCCGCATCGCAATAGCCAACCACTTCGGTGCTTTTATTACACCCCATCCAAATGCCTTGTCCCGGAGAGCCTCTGAGGTACCTCAGTATGCGATCCACCATTCTCCAATGAGACTCCCTTGGCTCTTGCATGTGTTGGCTAATCTGATTCACAGCAAAACACAGGTCAGGTCTGGTGAGAGTGAGATAGATAAGCTTACCCACTAATCTTCGGTAAAGCTTGGCATCTTCAAATGGTAGATCTTCTTCATGCTCTTGTTGTTGATGAACCTTATAAGCATCTTCAAGAGGTGTTTTAGCTAATCTTCCTTCCTTAACACCTGATTCACTTAAAAGATCAAGTGTGTACTTCCTTTGGGACAAGAAGAGTGATAGAATCCTGTCCAAGGATGATCACTCTGATGTTGGTAGATTTGGATATGCCTTCGATCTAAGGGCTACTAGCACCAAAGAACAAGGTGATGTGGATTGATGGGAGCGTCAAAGGCTGCGGAAGACCTTTGGTATACCCTACTCCGATGGAAGTAACCCTTCACAAAGGAGGTTTGCTGAATGGAAGTGACCCTTAACCAATTCAACAGAAAAGTTCATAAAGAACAAAAGAGAAACTCTCTCATTAATCAAATCGAAAAAAAATAGCCTCCCATTCGACTTAGAAGTGTTTACAATATATAGGAACTTAGTCAACATGACTTAATTGAAACACAGAATCTAAGGCATAGAAAATAGTAGAAGACCAGAAGTAAAGGTCTGGTCAAAGTGACCCTTCAGGTCCATGCTGGTTCCAAGATGTCCCTTGGGCTTCCATCAAAGTTGACCCTTGAGCTTCTGGTGAATTTTAGCTGGGTGTTTCTCGGGCACGGATGGAGCAAAGGAGATCTTCATGGGGCAAGTCTGGTTCGGTTCGTGCTAACTGGAAACTCCCACGTTCGATCATCTCCTTTAGTCCCATAATACGCTGCCTCAAGTTTCGGTCGATGGAAAAATCCATTAAGTCTTGGAAACTCGCTTCTTCCCGTGTTGGCTCGATATTCGGACGACCGTTCCGGGCTAAAACTGGAGTGTCACGTCCGGTCTCTGAATTGGCTTGGGCCATCTGAGTTCTGGCTCGTGCGTTGGCTTCCTCATGACTTTTGGGTCGAGATTGGGATCGAGTACGCCGGGTGATTCGGTCTTTAGGTCGGCCGTCCCTTCGTAACTTGCTCCCGCGTCCGGCCGGGTCGATACGGAACACGGCCGTAGCGTCCGGATGTCCTGTTCCTCGGGCTGAGCTGGTTTCCTGTTGATGAACCTCAGTCTCTTCACGAACAAGGCTCCTTCTGGCTCCTTCTGGATGTTCCTCAGCATGATTGCCCAGTCTGTCCTGCTCTGGTACGTGCTGTTCCTCATCGTCCGAACAGTCCATGGATGTTTGGCCTGGTACGGTACCTCGGTGTCTATCATTCTCCCCCTCTTGAAAAGGATTTGTCCTCAAATCCGTGTCACCTACATCAAATGGAAACAAATCAGAATGAGACACAAACACCAAACAAATAGACATAAGAGCAATGCTGAAGTAAAGATTTAGAATGGAACTTCCTTGAACTAATAAGGTTTTCCTCAAGTACTTCCAATTCCAATCTCCAGGCTGATAAGTCATTCGTTGGTTCTCTTTGCCTACTGTCTTTTGAATTTGAACATGGATCAAGTCCTTCCTTCTTGGTTCAAAAATGTTTTGCTTGACAGAAACTTGGATCATCTTTAGTTTAGAGTCAGATTCCCGATCCTGTTTTCCCTGTTCTTTCACAAACACTAGCAAAACCAAATCATATGTGCAAATGACATAGACAAAATCATTTATGCCTTCAAGCCCCAAACGTTTTTCAACAGATGTTTTAAACTTAGGAAAAGTTTTAGCATGTGCAAACTCGGTTTTAGCTCTAAACAGCTCATATGTTTTCTCACTCAAAGGAACTCCTAAAGAACATTCAAAGCCACGAAATTTATCAAATAAAACACATTTTGGCATCAAGAAATTCTCATGTTTAAGTGTCTTCAAAGGTTGGATCAGTTTATCAAAAACAAATCCAGAAACACAAAATTCTTTCACATTTTCTAAGCCAAATCGTTTTTCTTCAAGAGCAGAGACCAACACAAACAAATTATGATTTCTCTTATCCAAATCAAATTCCTTACAGTGCTTTTGGTAGTCACAAGGAAGTGACTTCAGGGCGGTTCCTGGTTCATGGCTAGGTTGCTGCTCCAATTCATTCAATGGCAATCTCATTTGCGCTTTTTCTGTTGTGTTTTCTTCTTGGACCTGTGAGATTGAAACAATACAACTCGGCTGCTCCGGTTCTAAACAGGTTAGTTCATCACAGGCTTGTTCACTATCAAGCACAAGATCAAATTCAGAAAAAGGAATAAGACTCTTATCATCAAAAGACATCTTACACTCCAACTGCTCATCTTCATACCTATCAAAGATTGGTAAAGCATCTGCGAGTTCTTCCTTCTCTTCAGTGATGCGGTCAGCTTCTTCATCAAACACCATAGGCATGTCCATGTCCACTAGCTCATTGGCGTCCTGGCTGCATCCTCTTGAGATTGATACCCTGTCTTGACACAAACAAGATGGATCAGCAATATTCTCCAAAACAGAGAATTCAGAGATACCTTTAGGTTTTGCACTGATGAAGAAAGGTTGGTCAGCTCTAGTACTGATTGGTTGGCGTGGGTTTTCACTCTCCTTCAGGCTATTATCCAAGGCCATGAGTTTTTCTAGAAACTGGTTTTGCAATTTTTCAAATTGCTCTTGTCTCCTAAGCCTATCCTGAAGCTGTTTAGCTTTAAGGGTACTCATTTGATCACCAAGGCTGAGAATGTGTTCTGCCCCATCTCTGGCCGGTTTGGATTGATCTCTGCTTCTCCAATTAGGCCTTTCATGTGACCTCCTTAGGCGTGGCCTTTCCTGCACACAATCAAACCCATCAAAAGCAAACTGTTTCTTATTTCTAAAAACCGGTTGCTTCTTACCAAACAAAGTTTTAGATGGAGATTTGAAAACTCCTTGTTGTGCAATTTTCTCCTGGCTAGATTTCTTCTGAAGACCAAACATCTTATCCTGAAAAGTCACTTAACACACGAATTAGCAAATCATAAATCCCTCACTCTCAAGTGTTTGTTTCCTCACCCTCCCAAGTGTTTAGCTCTCTAATTTTTGTCACTCAAAGATTTTTCCAATGTTCCAAGCAAACCAAATCAGATCTTGGCAAGGGATTCCAAACAACAATGGGAGAAGATGAAGATAGACAGATTGCAAGATTTTTTTGGCTAGTTGATTGACCAAGCCCTCCTCTTTTAGATTTTTTTTTTTTAATTCGATTTTTGCTTTTTTTTTTTTTTTTTTTTTTTAATCTGGGATTAAGGCTGGCTCAACTAGCAAACAGATAGAAAGAAAAGAATTTTTGTGGAAGATGAGAAGATGAAATAGAGATAGAGATACCAAACTTCAGAGTGGCTCTGATACCAAATGATAGAATCCTGTCCAAGGATGATCACTCTGATGTTGGTAGATTTGGATATGCCTTCGATCTAAGGGCTACTAGCACCAAAGAACAAGGTGATGTGGATTGATGGGAGCGTCAAAGGCTGCGGAAGACCTTTGGTATACCCTACTCCGATGGAAGTAACCCTTCACAAAGGAGGTTTGCTGAATGGAAGTGACCCTTAACCAATTCAACAGAAAAGTTCATAAAGAACAAAAGAGAAACTCTCTCATTAATCAAATCGAAAAAAAATAGCCTCTCATTCGACTTAGAAGTGTTTACAATATATAGGAACTTAGTCAACATGACTTAATTGAAACACAGAATCTAAGGCATAGAAAATAGTAGAAGACCAGAAGTAAAGGTCTGGTCAAAGTGACCCTTCAGGTCCATGCTGGTTCCAAGATGTCCCTTGGGCTTCCATCAAAGTTGACCCTTGAGCTTCTGGTGAATTTTAGCTGGGTGTTTCTCGGGCACGGATGGAGCAAAGGAGATCTTCATGGGGCAAGTCTGGTTCGGTTCGTGCTAACTGGAAACTCCCACGTTCGATCATCTCCTTTAGTCCCATAATACGCTGCCTCAAGTTTCGGTCGATGGAAAACTCCATTAAGTCTTGGAAACTCGCTTCTTCCCGTGTTGGCTCGATATCCGGACGACCGTTCCGGGCTAAAACTGGAGTGTCACGTCCGGTCTCTGAATTGGCTTGGGCCATCTGAATTCTGGCTCGTGCGTTGGCTTCCTCATGACTTTTGGGTCGAGATTGGGATCGAGTACGCCGGGTGATTCGGTCTTTAGGTCGGCCGTCCCTTCGTAGCTTGCTCCCGCGTCCGGCCGGGTCGATACGGAACACGGCCGTAGCGTCCGGATGTCCTGTTCCTCGGGCTGAGCTGGTTTCCTGTTGATGAACCTCAGTCTCTTCACGAACAAGGCTCCTTCTGGCTCCTTCTGGATGTTCCTCAGCATGATTGCCCAGTCTGTCCTGCTCTGGTACGTGCTGTTCCTCATCGTCTGAACAGTCCATGGATGTTTGGCCTGGTACGGTACCTCGGTGTCTATCAAAGAGACCCTCCTTTGATCTACATACTTCTATCCCAAGGAAGTACTTTAGTTCTCCAAGATCCTTAATATCAAAGACAGATTTTAAATATGATTTGGTGTCTTGAATACCTACCTTGTCATTCCCTGAGATGATGATATCATCAACATAAATGAGAATGACTATAATACCTTTATGGCTTTGCAAGGTGAAGAGGGTGGGGATCCAAGAGAGTCACACTCAGCTTACGGTACCATGCCCTTGGAGATTGCTTCAACCCATAGATTGCCTTCCTTAGTCTGAGTAATATCCAAGAACCTTCGGTGTATCAAGTGTATCCACAACACTTGTGTGACCATTCTATCTTACCAAAGATTATCTTAGGCGGCCTAGATAGTATCAGGCATTGGGTTTAATATACCTCTTGTTGGAACTACCTGTCTAACTAATTCCAAGGTTCCACCGCCTATCTCCTTTCGGAACATCTAAGAAAGCATCAGGCCTTGGGTTTAATATGCCCATTGTTGGATCTTCACGAGCCAAAGAAGCTTAGGATTATCCTGCCCAACTCGGAGTGTTCATCTTGGGACTGCGATTCTGTCCAAACCTGGCCAGCCTCGCATCAGATGCAGAGTGCTTAGCGTTGTTATAAGCAAACTCCACGTGTGGTAGGCACTCTTCCCATGACTTGATGTTGCTTTTAACCAAAGTTCTGAGGAGTGTAGACAATGTGCTGTTCACCACCTCTGTTTGTCCATCAGTCTGTGGATGACAGGTAGTGGAGAATGCAAGCTTTGTTCCTAGTTTAGCCCATAAGGTTCTCCAAAAATGTCCTAGAAATTTGGTGTCCCTGTCTGAAACTATCTCTTGAGGCATTCCATGCAGTCTTACTACTTCCCTGAAAAACAAGTTAGCTACACAGACAGCATCATCTGTCTTACGACTGGCAAAGAAGTGTGCCATCTTGCTGAACCTGTCAACAACTACAAAGATAGAATCTCTACCATTCCTAGTTCGGGGTAAGCCAAGCACAAAATCCATAGAGATATGAGTCCAAGGTTGAGAAGGAATAGGGAGACGGGTGTACAAATTGTGAGGTTGCACCTTACTCTTTGCCATTTTACAAACAGCACATCTAGAACAAACCCTCTCAACGTCAGTCTTCATGTTAGGCTAATAGAAGTGGTCTTGCAGTACAAGTAAAGTCTTTGCAACTCCAAAGTGTCCAGCTAGTCCACCTCCATGAGCTTCTCTTACTAGAAGTTCTCTGATAGAGCCCTGTGGTATGCACAGGCGGTTGTTATAGAACAGATATCCTTCCTGTCTATGATACTTTTCAAAAGCAAACTTATGGCACTTGCCATAGCTCTCAGCAAAATCAATGTTAGTTTCATAAATATCTATTATGTGATCTAGCCCATCTAACTTTGAAGTCAAGGTAGATACAAGTGTGTACCTTCTGGATAATGCATCTCCAACTACATTATCCTTACATTTCTTGTACTTAATAATGTATGGGAAGGTCTCTATAGACTCCATCCATCTGGCATGTCTTTTATTGAGCTTCTGTTGTCCTTTAAGGTGCTTCAAAGACTCATGATCTGTGTGAATGACAAATTGCTTGGGCCACAAGTAGTGTTGCCACATTTGGAGAGCTCGAACCAAGGTAGTTCTTTATCATAGGTTGGGTAATTGGCGGTTGCTCCTCCTAGCTTCTCACTAAAGTATGCCACTGGTTTCCTATCCTGCATCAACACAGCACCAATGCCAACTCCTGAAGCATCACATTCAATTTCAAATGTTTTAAGAAAGTCAGGAAGAACTAAAAGGGGAGCATTGATAAGCTTCTCTTTAAGGGCTATAAAAGCCTGTTCTTGTGCGTCCTCCCATCTAAACCCGACTTCCTTCTTGATGACTTCAGTTAGTGGCGCGGCTAGGGTGCTAAAGTTTGGGACAAATCTTCTGTAGAACCCTGCTAACCCATGAAAGCTCCAAACTTCTCCAATACTCTTAGGTGTAGGCCATTCTTTGATTGTTTTAACTTTCTCTTCATCAACCTTAACTCCTTCTGCACTAACAACAAAGCCTAGAAAGACAACCTCAGCAGTACAGAATGAACACTTAGAAAAGTTAGCAAAGAGAGATTGAGAACGAAAAACCTCCAGAACTTGACGGATGTGTCCTAGATGTTCTCTCAGACCTTTGCTGTAGATGAGGATGTCATCAAAGTAGACTACAACAAAGACTCCAATGAATGGTCTCAAAGCATGATTCATTAGGCGCATGAAGGTGCTGGGAGCATTGGTGAGACCAAATGGCATGACTAGCCACTCATACAAGCCTTGCTTGGTCTTGAAAGTAGTCTTCCACTCATCCCCTTCCTTCATCCTGATCTGGTGGTAACCACTCTTCAAATCGATTTTAGAGAAGATTGT
The DNA here is from genome assembly GCA_900108845.1 of Iljinskaea planisiliqua. NCBI lineage: Eukaryota > Viridiplantae > Streptophyta > Magnoliopsida > Brassicales > Brassicaceae > Iljinskaea > Iljinskaea planisiliqua. The sequence continues at coordinate 6,727,017 of FNXX01000006.1, read as the reverse complement.
TGAGCCACATAACTCATCTAGCATATCATCAAGCATTGGAATAGGGTGTCTGTACTTCACTGTGATATTGTTGATAGCTCTGCAGTCTACACACATCCTCCATGTTCCATCTTTCTTAGGAACCAATAGAACTGGTACTGCATAGGGGCTGAGACTTTCTCTGACGTGGCCTTTATTCATCAGCTCTTCCACTTGCTTCTGAAGTTCCTTGGTTTCCACAGGGTTGCTTCTGTAAGCTGGTCTGTTCGGTAGTACTGACCCTGGTACTAGATCAATTTGATGCTCAATCCCACAAATGGGAGGTAGGCCTGGAGGTATCTCTTCTGGAAAGACATCTTTGTACTCCTCAATGATCTCTATCATCTCTTGTGAAAGTTCCTCTAAAGGTTTTGTACTAGCAAGTGTTTCCTTGTAGACAAACATGAAGGTTGTCATCTCTGGATCAAAGAGTTTGTTGAACTCACTGTGGTTGATGTATAAGCTGTTTGAGACTCTTTCCTTATCCTTGCGGTTCATGTGGAGCTGGTCTTTGTAGATTTCACTGGGTGACAGGGGTAGAAGAGTGACCTTGCGCCCTTTAAACTCAAAGGACTGCTTGTTGGTGTAGCCATCATGAAGAACTCTTCTGTCAAACTGCCATGGTCTGCCCAACAACAAGTGACTAGACTTCATAGGAACCACATCACAGAGTAGCTCATCCTCATACTTACCAATAGCCAACTTGATAAGTACTTGTTGAGAGACAGTTAAGGCACCTTTGTTGTCCAACCATTGTAGCTGATAAGGCCTTGGGTGTGAAGTGGTTTTGAGGTTGAGCTTCTTTACCATCTCTTCACTTGCGGCGTTGGTGCAGCTTCCTCCATCTACAATCAGTGTGCAAACCTTTTCCTGAACTACACATCTGGTGTGGAAAAGATTCTCACGCTGACCTCTATCATCTGGGTGAATCTGAACACTCAAGGTCCTGCGTACTACTAACATCTCCCCAACTGCTGCTGGTTCTTCTTCTTCTTCTGCACCAACATCGGTTTCACTCTCTGAGCTGTCTTGAGGTACTATCTCTCCTCCTTCTTGTAGCAGAAACATCTTCTTGTTGGGACAGTCTCTGGAGTAATGCCCCATGCCTTGGCATTTAAAGCATCTGATGTTGCTAGTAGAAGTTCCACTCCTTGGCTTAAACTCGATCTTGACCTCTTCCTTGACTGTAGTTGAAGACGGTTTGGGATCCTTGGTATAAGCTGGTTAACTGAGCTACTTAGGTCTTTGAATGTTAGAGGAGAAGGTTGATCTGCCAATTCTCCTCTTGACCTGTGATTCAATCAGTTCGGCCTTATGCACCATCTCTTGTACATCCTCATAGTTCTGTAACTCAACTTTGTCCTGAATCTCTCTGTTAAGTCCCCCAAGGAACCTAGACATCACCATGTCTTCGCCTTCTCTCAGATCCTTTCACAGATCTTCGTGGCGTCTCTCGATCCATCTCTCTATCCATTCCTTATTGGTGCGTCATATCCAGCAAGCTGTCGATCCCCTCTGGTGCGTAATATCCAAGGAATCGATTCACCGGTTAATCAGAAGTCTTCCGCAGCTTCTGTGTTACCATTCAGTCCCCATCTCCTTGTTCTTCGTGGCTTCACAGTCTGTTGAACGAAGGCTTATCCCTTTTACCAACTTCAGAGTGCATCATCCTTGGGAGATTTTCATCAATTGGTATCAGAGCACACTCTAGAGTTCGGTATTCACTATGTAGTCATCCTTCTCATCTCTCCATCTTCTGTTAGTTAGAGTTCAAGTTATCGTCCTCACTGAAGAGCAAGATTTGAGGACAAATCTTTTTTCAAGAGGGAGGGAATGATATGATCCTGAAATCGATCCATCAATCAATCAAGGCTTGCAACTTCATGGGCTGGATTCAAAGAAGAAAAGATATCATTTGAAGTCCACAGATTATCAAGTGAAGACTCATTTTGGAGTTCAAGCTTCAATTGCATTTATTGATGTGTATTTCTCTCTCTTACATGCAGATTAAAGTCAAATTTCGATTTCCTAGAAGCTCTGCATGTTAGGCTCTTAATTAGGACTTAAATGACTTGTAATTCTCTATATAAAGAGACCCCACAATCATGAATAATAATAAGTTTTGTTTTCAGTAAAAAATCAGAGAAGTTTCTCTCTTGCAAGATGTGATGTCTTGTAAATTTTGGAACTCCATGTTCATGGTGTGTCATATCTATGTTCATGGCTGGTTTAGACTTATCATAGATCCTTTCACAGATCTTTGTGGCGTCTCTCGATCCATCTCTCTATCCATTCCTTGTTGGTGCGTCATATCCAGCAAGCTGTCGATCCCCTCTGGTGCGTAATATCCAAGGAATCGATCCACCGGTTAATCAGAAGTCTTCCGCAGCTTCTGTGTTACCATTCAGTCCCCATCTCCTTGTTCTTCGTGGCTTCACAGTCTGTTGAACGAAGGCTTATCCCTTTTACCAACTTCAGAGTGCATCATCCTTGGGAGGTTTTCATCAATTGGTATCAGAGCACACTCTGGAGTTCGGTATTCACTATGTAATCATCCTTCTCATCTCTCCATCTTCTGTTAGTTAGAGTTCAAGTTATCGTCCTCACTGAAGAGCAAGATTTTAGGACAAATCTTTTTTCAAGAGGCAGGGAATGATATGATCCTGAAATCGATCAATCAATCAATCAATCAAGGCTTGCAACTTCATGGGCTGGATTCAAAGAAGAAAAGATATCATTTGAAGTCCACAGATTATCAAGTGAAGACTCATTTTGGAGTTCAAGCTTCAATTGCATTTATTGATGTGTATTTCTCTCTCTTACATGCAGATTAAAATCAAATTTCAATTTCCTAGAAGCTCTGCATGTTACGCTCTTAATTAGGACTTAAATGACTTGTAATTCTCTATATAAAGAGACCCCACAATCATGAATAATAATAAGTTTTGTTTTCAGTAAAAATCAGAGAAGTTTCTCTCTTGCAAGATGTGATGTCTTGTAATTTTTGGAACTCCATGTTCATAGTGTGTCATATCTATGTTCATGGCTGGTTTAGACTTATCATAGATCCTTTCACAGATCTTTGTGGCGTCTCTCGATCCATCTCTCTATCCATTCCTTGTTGGTGCGTCATATCCAGCAAGCTGTCGATCCCCTCTGGTGTGTAATATCCAAGGAATCGATCCACCGGTTAATCAGAAGTCTTCCGCAGCTTCTGTGTTACCATTCAGTCCCCATCTCCTTGTTCTTCGTGGCTTCACAGTCTATTGAACGAAGGCTTATCCCTTTTACTAAGTACAGAGTGCATCATCCTTGGGAGGTTTTCATCAATTGGTATCAGAGCACACTCTGGAGTTCGGTATTCACTATGTAGTCATCCTTCTCATCTCTCCATCTTCTGTTAGTTAGAGTTCAAGTTATCGTCCTCACTGAAGAGCAAGATTTGAGGACAAATCTTTTTTCAAGAGGGAGGGAATGATATGATCCTGAAATCGATCCATCAATCAATCAAGGCTTGCAACTTCATGGGATGGATTCAAAGAAGAAAAGATATCATTTGAAGTCCACAGATTATCAAGTGAAGACTCATTTTGGAGTTCAAGCTTCAATTGCATTTGTTGATATGTATTTCTCTCTCTTACATGCAGATTAAAGTCAAATTTCGATTTCCTAGAAGCTCTGCATGTTAGGCTCTTAATTAGGACTTAAATGACTTGTAATTCTCTATATAAAGAGACCCCACAATCATGAATAATAATAAGTTTTGATTACAGTAAAAATCAGAGAAGTTTCTCTCTTGCAAGATGTGATGTCTTGTAATTTTTGGAACTCCATGTTCATGGTGTGTCATATCTATGTTTATGGCTGGTTTAGACTTATCATAGATCCTTTCACAGATATTTGTGGCGTCTCTCGATCCATCTCTCTATCCATTCCTTGTTGGTGCGTCATATCCAGCAAGCTGTCGATCTCCTCTGGTGCGTAATATCCAAGGAATCGATCCACCGGTTAATCAGAAGTCTTCCGCAGCTTCTGTGTTACTATCCAGTCCCCATCTCCTTGTTCTTCGTGGCTTCACAGTCTGTTGAACGAAGGCTTATCCCTTTTACCAACTTCAGAGTGCATCATCCTTGGGAGGTTTTCATCAATTGGTATCAGAGCACACTCTGGAGTTCGGTATTCACTATGTAATCATCCTTTTCATCTCTCCATCTTCTATTAGTTAGAGTTCAAGTTATCGTCCTCACTGAAGAGCAAGATTTGAGGACAAATCTTTTTTCAAGAGGGAGGGAATGATATGATCCTGAAATCGATCAATCAATCAATCAATCAAGGCTTGCAGCTTCATGGGATGGATTCAAAGAAGAAAAGATATCATTTGAAGTCCACAGATTATCAAGTGAAGACTCATTTTCGAGTTCAAGCTTCAATTGCATTTGTTGATATGTATTTCTCTCTCTTACATGCAGATTAAAGTCAAATTTCGATTTCCTAGAAGCTCTGCATGTTAGGCTCTTAATTAGGACTTAAATGACTTGTAATTCTCTATATAAAGAGACCCCACAATCATGAATAATAATAAGTTTTGTTTTCAGTAAAAATCAGAGAAGTTTCTCTCTTGCAAGATGTGATGTATTGTAATTTTTGGAACTCCATGTTCATGGTGTGTCATATCTATGTTCATGGCTGGTTTAGACTTATCATAGATCCTTTCACAGATCTTTGTGGCGTCTCTCGATCCATCTCTCTATCCATTCCTTGTTGGTGCGTCATATCCAGCAAGCTGTCGATCCCCTCTGGTGCGTAATATCCAAGGAATCGATCCACCGGTTAATCAGAAGTTTTCTGCAGCTTCTGTGTTACCATTCAGTCCCCATCTCCTTGTTCTTCATGGCTTCACAGTCTGTTGAACGAAGGCTTATCCCTTTTACCAACTTCAGAGTGCATCATCCTTGGGAGGTTTTCATCAATTGGTATCAGAGCACACTCTGGAGTTCGGTATTCACTATGTAATCATCCTTCTCATCTCTCCATCTTCTGTTAGTTAGAGTTCAAGTTATCGTCCTCATCTTTTTTCAAGAGGGAGGGAATGATATGATCCTGAAATCGATCCATCAATCAATCAAGGCTTGCAACTTCATGGGCTGGATTCAAAGAAGAAAAGATATCATTTGAAGTCCACAGATTATCAAGTGACGACTCATTTTCGAGTTCAAGCTTCAATTGCATTTATTGATGTGTATTTCTCTCTCTTACATGCAGATTGAAGTCAAATTTCGATTTCCTAGAAGCTCTGCATGTTAGGCTCTTAATTTGGACTTAAATGACTTGTAATTTTCTATATAAAGAGACCTCACAATCATGAATAATAATAAGTTTTGTTTTCAGTAAAAATCAGAGAAGTTTCTCTCTTGCAAGATGTGATGTCTTGTAATTTTTGGAACTCCATGTTCATGGTGTGTCATATCTATGTTCATGACTGGTTTAGACTTATCATAGATCCTTTCACAGATCTTTGTGGCGTCTCTCGATCCATCTCTCTATCCATTCCTTGTTGGTGCGTCATATCCAGCAAGCTGTCGATCCCCTCTGGTGCGTAATATCCAGAGAATCGATCCACCGGTTAATCAGAAGTCTTCCGCAGCTTCTGTGTTACCATTCAGTCTCCATCTCCTTGTTCTTCGTGGCTTCACAGTCTGTTGAACGAAGGCTTATCCCTTTTACCAACTTCAGAGTGCATCATCCTTGGGAGGTTTTCATCAGTAGTGTGCAGGCACAAACTTCTTTCTCATCTGCGTAGTCAACTGCTCCCAGGTAGTGATAGGAAGCTCTCTGTGTCGGTCTCTGGTGATTCCCAACTGTTCCCACCACAAGAGTGCATAGCCATTAAACTCAGACACAGCTATCTTCACCTTGTTAAGCTCATATGTCCCTTGTACCAAGAAGTTTGATTCCATCTTCCTCTCCCAATCTAGGTAGGCTTCAGGATCATTGGTGCCGTGGAAAGAAGGGTACTGAATCTTTATGTGCCTCAGCTGCTGCCCTAATGGGTCATAGTCTCTTCCGTGGCCTCTGTTTCGATCCTTCCTTATGGTATGAAGACTATCATCTGACCTCTCTTCTTCTTCTGAGTACTCAGGTTCTGTCTCCAATTGGACTCGGGGATTTGGGTGTCGAGGTGTTCTGTTAGCTCTGCGTCTTTCTCTTCTCGTGCCCTCGGTGTTTCTGGTCTGATGGATGCTGGGTTCCCTACCTCCTGTAGGTGGTCGGACGGTGCTGCCTCTGGGTTGCCTAGAAGAGGCTCCCACATGTGCTTTCCCCTTGGCAAGGCGGATAGCTTCTCTAGGGCTTGGTGGTTCTGATGAGGCAGTCTCTGCCGTGCTATGCTCCTTCAATAGATCCTTGAATCGAACCTCAAATTTGTTGTTGAGCTGTTCTATCTGTTGCATAAGCTGAGTAGCTACAGATTGATTTTGTTGGTTTAAGTGAGGATTGCCTCACATCATAAGAGAAACAACAATCAACTTGTGATTGTGTCCATCATTAACTAAATATGAACTCACTTCAATAAGAAAAGATTGCACTGGAGTGAGCCTTAAATCCAGTTTAGCATCACAACAATTAGAGAGTTTGTGTGCTTAGGAAAAAGGATTAGCTCACTTAATCTAGTGTCTAACATAAATAAGAAAGAGTTTAAGTGATTGTTTAAGTAAGATTGACAAGAAATGGTCTGCCTTAAGGCAGACCCAAACTGTTTAACTTGAACTCTCTACATTGCTAACATTAAGTTAAACAAGAGTAAAGTAGATTAAGCTAAACAAAATTTGATATCAAGACTTGTCTCTTCTTATTTCTGTGTGTGTATTTTACAATGAGGTTACAAGCCTTTAAATAGGCAAAGGGGAGCTAGGTTAAGACATAAAACATCCCTTTAATCCTAACCATTCATTTTATGCTTCAATCCTAGCCCTTGAATTCAAATTCAAACTCCTTCTTCTTCTAGAAGGTATTTCATGCAACAAACTCTTTTGGGCTTCTTAATGGGCCACACCATTCTTCAACAATCTCATTGGGCCCTTAATGGATGGGCTTGTACGGAAGGCCCATTAAGGAATTGTATGGATGGCCCAACAAGCTTCACCTCCGCCTTGATTTCTTCTTGCACCGGCGGGTAAGTCTTGGTCGCCAGCTTCAACCGCTGGCTCCTATGGTGGTTCATACTTGACCACCACTCTTCTTGTTGTTTCACATAACATTGCCTTGTTGCACAAGCTTCAATTGCTGGCAACACACTTCATAACTCCACAGCCTTCATTGCTTCTTCTTCACATGTTTGATCATCCTCTTGATGTCTTCATCATGTGTTTAGCTTCTTCTAGGCTGAGTTTATGCTTGACACTTCTCTTCTTCTGCATTTTGATGTGGAGATGCTTGGCCTTTACTGTCTTCGTTTGGCCTTCTCATCTCCTCACTCTAATAGATTTTGCCTCTCTGATCTGTTGAGCCATAGTTTGATTCAGAGCTTCCATAGCTTTTGCTGAAAGCTCCATGGTACCTGAGACAATCAAAACAGCTCACAGTAAAAAGTTCTAAAGATAAAACTTCTGTATATCAAAAACTTTTAAAACTTGGTGCATAAAAGGAATGAAAACACAAAAGGAAAAGAGGGGGTTTTCTAGGGTTTGCTCAGCCTTTGGTTCAGAGCTGGCTCTGATACCACCTGATATGAACTCCCTTAGATCACTCCAAAGAAAGGCTGATGGTCATGTGATGATGGTTGGTGTGAATATGCAAGGAGATCGGTGATGGTGGTGGATCCCGTGATAGAACTAGGGATTTAGGATGGAGATTAGATTGGTATAGGTTTTATGGATTGATTTCAGATGGTAAGATGATTAGAACAGATAGCAGAGTTTCAGAATCACTAGGTGTGTAGAAACTCGGATTACAAGAACGGATTCAAGGAATCAAGGGTGAGAGAAGAAGTGCATTCTATTGCTTTTTCATCAAGTTCTTCGCTCATCTCCAAGAGGAGGCAAGATTACAACTTAAATACAACCCTAAAACTCAACAACATGCTGTTCTAAAACAATCAGTAAACAGCATGGTGTTCTAAAAATAAAACAACAAAGCGTTCTGAAAACAAATAAAAACAACAAGGCGTCACAACCTACAGGTTCCTATTTGGTGCACCTTTAAAATCACTAAGTAAAAAGCCATAATGACTTGTACATTATTACCCAATGGTAATGACTCCTAAGCAACTCAACATAGTGATTCATCTGCCTCATTAAAAACCATGCTGAGAAAACCCAATGGGACAAAACTCATCAGTACAGACTCATCACCTAAGTTACTTAGTTATCATTACTGGGTGGAGTCTTCTGGCTGAAGATGTTGAAGAGTTGAATAGCAGGTAAGGTAAGTGATCCTTCTGCTAGAAGTGAATGAGCTTCCTTAGCCAGTTCCCTAGCTCTGGAACGAGTGACCCTTCCTACTATCTCTGGCTCTTCCTTTGGCTCCTTAGATGCTGTGCTATCCATGATCACATCACTTTGTCTCGAAGGTATGTGATCATCTCTACTCTAGATGCTAAGTTTCTCGAATTTGAGCGAGTTAAGGAGTTATATGAGTCTGATCTAGACTTTAAAGAACCATTTCTTGCTTGTTCTAGAACCGCAAGTGGCAAGTTCTATAGGAATGATGGTTACCTGTTTTATGCAAACTGCTTATGCATTCCTAACTGTTCTTTGAGCGAATTGCTTGTAAGGGAAGCCCATGGAGGAGGATTGATGGGGCATTTTGGGATAGCAAAGACTCTGAAGGTAGTGCAAGAACACTTCTTTTGGGCGAATCTACAAAGGGATGTTGAAAGGATCTGTGGCAGGTGTGCTACTTGTAAACAGTCTAAGTCAAAAGTGCAGCCTAATGGTATGTATACTCCCTTGCCTATTCCTACTCATCCGTGGAACGACATATCAATGGATTTTGTGCTTGGATTGCCTAGAACTAGGACAGGAAATGATTCTATCTTTGTGATTGTAGATAGATTTTCTAAGATGGCTCATTTTATTCCATGTCATAAAACTGATGATGCATTGCACGTTGCTGATTTGTTCTTTAGAGAGATCATTCGTTTGCATGGCATGCCTAGAACAATTGTTTCTGATAGGAACACTAAGTTCTTGAGTTACTTCTGGAAAACTCTTTGGTCTAAGTTTGGTACTAAGTTGTTGTTTTCAACTACTTGTCACCCGCAAACTGATGGACAAACAGAAGTAGTCAATAGGACTTTGTCAACTTTGTTGAGGGCTGTCATTAAAAAAAACCTTAGAACTTGGGAAGAGTGCTTACCACATGTAGAGTTTGCATACAATCATGCAGTTCATTCGGCTACAAAGTACCCTCCATTTAAGATTGTTTATGGTTTCAATCCTTTGTCTCCTTTGGATCTAATCTCTTTGCCTTTGAGTGAAAGAACTAGTTTAGATGGCGAGAAGAAAGTTAAACTTGTTAAACAGATCCATGAGAAAGCAAGGATCAACATTGAGGAGAAGACTAAGCAGTATGCTAAGAAAGCAACAAGGGCCGACGCGAGCTAGTCTTTGATGTTGGAGATCAAGTTTGGGTTTACTTGAGGAAGGACCGATATCCGGCTGAAAGGAAGTCAAACTTATGCCTAGGGTTGATGGACCATTCAAGATAGTCAAGCGGATCAACAACAATGCCTATCAAGTTGATTTGCAAGGTAAATATCAAGTTAGTTCAAGTTTTAATGTTTCTGACTTAATTCCTTTTGTGGCAGATGATCAAGATTTGGGGTCAAATCCTTTTCAACCGGGAGGGGATGATGTGATCATGGATGGCACCAAGGATGGAGAGCTTGAACCAGAACCAGAAGCTGAGCTTAAGGCCGTGAAAGAGCATGGACCAGAAGGTGTGGAGCTTGTAGCTGAGGACGCTTTGCATGTACCGGCCGGAGCAATGACCAGGGCACGAACCAGGCAGCTGTCTCAAACGCTAAGTATTGAAGAGAAGGAAGTATTGGTCATGGCAGCTCAAGGCCCATCCCGTACATGCGCAACAAGTGAGGCCCATCCGTACAGTTTTGGTAACCAAAGGTGTTAAGGCCAGACTCATACCTTTGTTACCGTTGGAGAAGTCAAACAATGTGGAAAGCATCTGGAATAGTTGACAAGAAGTGGTTACACCGCGTGTGTAAAAGGAAGCAGGGGTCACGTGTGGAGTTAAGCTCCTTGATGTTAGGTGCTGTCGCTTTCTCTTCCTCGTATCCACCAAGCGACTCTGTCCCTATTCTTTATGTCCTATCTTTCTCTTTCCTCTTTGTCTTGTCTGTCTATAAAAGTGTATATGCATACGTTTGTAAAGATCAAGTTTGAGGGAATACAAGTTCTCTTTTCTTCATTACACTTCTCCATCAAACTCTCTCAAACTCACGCAATCTCATTTCACTTTTGTTCTTTTGCTTTAACACACTCTAAACTTACATGGTATCAGAGCTATCTAGATCCACAAACAGTCATCTACACTTCTAAACTTCTTCATTCATCCTTTCTCTGCGCAAAGTTCGTGTTCTTCAAACGGTGCACTCTTTAACCGTTGGATAATAGGTCAGAGAGACTGTTTCATTGCCATACCATCTCATTCTTCTATCTATCATTCCATACGCTTCACTAGCCCTTCAACCTTACCCTCACCTCGGCGTTAGTTCAGTCTCCCTCACGAAAACTCAAGTTCTTCAGTCTTTATCCAGCGGTTCATAGCTTTGTCCCGTGGGTAAAAGCGTGTCTCTTCTCCAAACTGCAAGCCGAGCAATGGAGAATGTCAAATCTGTTGTGTTACCAGTGGTCCTCAAAGGAGGAGATAACTATATCACCTGGGCAAGGACAGCAAAAGCGGTCCTGAATGGTTGTAACCTATGGAGTCACATATAGAGTGAGGAGATGAGAAGGCCAAACCTAAGTGAAGGCCAATCATCTCCATGTGAAAGAAAAGAAGTGTCTTCATCAAATGGTCATGAAGTGTGTTGCAAGGAATGAAGACTTGTGATGCAAGCAACCAAGACTTGCAGTAGAAGGCAAATGGCTTTACATTCAAAGGAGGAGCCAGCATGAGAAGGCTGGCGACTTAAGCAAACTGTGGGAGAAAGCTATTAAAGTTGAAGAAGAGCCAAGGTTGAAGTTTAGAAGACAAGGCCGGCCACATTCACTCCAAGTGCAGCAAATGGTGTCCATTAAACTCCAAGAATGAGTTTGTCACTCAAGGAGAAGTAATGAGTGACAAAGATGGACTTATGTGCAGCAGAGCTAGCAATACTGGTAGAGGCCTAGTGAGGACGAAATTGGAGTCATCAAGAGCCCAATTGAGTGTGAGGCTCACTAAAGCTGAAGAGACAAGTGGCCCAAGATGAGTTAGGAAGCTAATGAAGAAAAGGACAGTATAAAGCCCATGAGGAATCTGTACAAGCCCATCTCTTAGAGAACCCATGGACGTGTGCTAAGTGTGACTTATACATATTGGTAGTCTTCTAGAAGCTCTCTACTTACGTGCATGACAGTTTGAATATCACAGAATGGAGGGAAGCAAGAGTCACATGTGTACTTAAGCAAGAGCCGTTTCTGACCTGTCACTATCACATTGGGCATGCCACTCTCTCTCTCTTTTGTCACATGTTGTCTAATTTGAATTGTATGGCTGTTAGTTGGCGTGAACTGCCTCTAGGTTAGGATAAGATTAAGTCCTCTCTTTGTATAAATAGGTGTGTATATGCCATGATACAAAATAACAACTCCTATTGGAGTGAGTTCAACCCATATACTCTCAAACTCTTCAATCTTTCTTGTTCTCTTACAGTTCTTCATTGTTCTTCCTTAAATAATCAAATCTCTCTTAAGTGCACAATCTCTCATTGAGTTGTGTTACCTTTTGTCTCTAAATTCTAACATGGTATCAGAGCAGTTGCTCTTGGGATGAACTCATTTCCTTTACTCTTTGTAACAATGATTCTCTCTTCTCTCTTGTTCTTGTTAAAGCTCTGTTGATAGACTTAAAGATGTCTTGCATCCAGAGCATGAGAGAGAGAGATAGGTTCTTGTTCTTGTTTCAAAATGGTTTTAAGAAAAGGATTTCAAATGTTTTGGTTTCAAAATTGCTTTCATTTCAAAACCAGTTTTAAAAGCTGTTTATGTTTTCAAGTTGCAAACCTTTATGGGTTTTGTATTTCAATCCTTGAATTCTCCATTTATACCCTCAAATCTTATTTATGATAGTTTAAAGATTACTATCTTGAGGAGGGAGAAAGATTGAAAGCTTCTCTTGAGAACACTTCTTAAAATTGATTTATAAAATCTTTTGCATTGTGATTTCAAACTCTTTTATTCCTCTCCTCTTGTTTATCTCAATAAGCTTGGACTGTTAAGTCTGTAAAAATATATGCTTGAGGGAGGGAGAGTGATTAAAAGATGGTTTTGAGTTTGAAAACTCTTGAAAAGGATTTTGGGGATTTTTCCCTTTTGTATCCAAAATTATTTTTATTTCTCTTTAAAAGGGATTTGATTTTTGAAAAATATTTTAGATCATTTTCTGTCTTTGAAAAATGTTGTCAAATATTCCAGAGTATTTTTAAAATTATTTTCAGTATTTTTGCTTGGTTATTACAAGCTTGAAAATATTTTGGAAATTAATTTCTCTAATGAAAAGGTTTTCGAAAGTATTTTTAAAAATTCTGGAAAGTATTTTAAAATTATTTTTGATAAGTTCTTGATAAACTCTTGGCTTAGTAAAGCCATTTTAAATGGTTTTAATTCCTTAGAAAATTGTTTTAAAATTGTTTTGCAAGTGTTCTTTGAAAGAAAAGGTTTTCAAACCATTGTGAAAATGATTTCTTCTCTTGGCCTTTATGGCCTTTGAACTTGGTAGATGGACAAAGAATTTTGTTCCATTAACTCTTGTTCTTTTCTACAGAAATCACCTTTGTGTGATTTAATCTCTTAATGAGTTATTGTTGTTGTTGAGGTTGCAGGAATCTATTGAAAGGAGCATGTTCTTGCATCCATTTAATGAAAGACTGGTTGAGAAGTTATTGCCTCACCAGCATTGTTGATCAACCATGGATGCCTAAGAGCTGTGGTTTGATGTTTCTGCTCAGCCATGGAACCTTGAAGGCCATGGACTGAAGATGCTTCCGCTTATACTCTCCATCTCACCATCTTCCACTACACTTCCATCATTCTCACTATACTCTTGGTTACATCTGATACTCTTTGGATACTTATGCTTAAGTTTGAATCTTCAGAACCCACCTTTGGGTGGTTCACTTTGATGTGTTTGTTACAATGCTTGCAGGAAACTCTCTTGAAGTGGGTTGTCCTTGATTCTCTTGTTCATGAAAACTGGTGCCTCACCAACACTGTGGCTCAGCCAGGATGGATGCTTGTGCATGATGGTCTGATGCTTTTGTTGATCAGCCTAAATGGCTTGATGTTTGCCATCAAGTTTTCGCACTGTGGCCTCTTTAAAGCAGAGCAAGACTCTGTCTATCCACTATTCTCCATCATACTCTTGTTACCATTATACTCTGGTTACTTCTAAAACTCTCTTAACTTTGGTTACTTATACTCTCATTCTCATACTCTCAATCTTGATTTCACATGCTCACAATCTCTGATTTCATTGCCTTAATGGCTTAATCTCTCTCACTTTGCAATGATCATTCATTCTCATGCTTAATGCATTCTTGATTTCTTCTTTGGCACCTTTGGAACTTCCACAAGCGTGAGTGTGCCCTCACTAGGAAGTTCCACCACTGATTTTGTCTTTGATGTTCTAAGTTCACAGATTCAAATGATGATATTATGATAGTCTCATTGAGACATGAAGTTAAATGTATGGGCACAGAACATATCTGAAGTTAGAACCGATTGCCCCCAACTTGAAGAACCTGGTGAGAAGAGTCTGGTGGAAAGCGATGGATCAGCTTGACAGAAGGAGTCTGTTGCCTGGAGGTACAAGCACATACTGAAGTTAGAACCAATGGAGACCTTTTGGGTGGAAGTTGATGGATCAGCTCAGATGTGACTGGTCCTCTCCTTGTTTGTTGGTTGTAATCAACCCTTCTCTTTCAAATGGTTTCGAGTTGTGGTAAACCATTCTCTTTCCAATGGTTTCGAGTCCTAGTAAACCACTGATTCTGTTGGCGGTTTCAAATGAAGATGGACCGCATTCATTCAGCACATTCAGATCATCCAAAGATCATTTCAGATCATGGACCATTCCATTGATTCACTTGGTGGTTCTAAAAAGGTGTTCAAAACCGCAGTCAGTCCATTACAAAGGACTTCAGCTCAATCAGTCCATTCTAAGGACCAGTTCAGTTAAGATCATGGGTCATGCCATTGATCATTCTTGGCGGATCAAGACAAGTTCAAACCGTGGTTATTAATGTCCATTCAAAGGACAAGTCATATGCCAATCTTCAATAAAAGGCTGTTTCTAAACTCTACTCTCATTACATTATGTTTTCCATTAAATCCTTGCCTTAGAATCCCATTTGCTAGATATTGCTATCTACGAATTCCTAATTGTTGCTTCAGGACTTTGATATTCCTCATTTGGTTAAGTTAAGTTTCTCTTTGATATTCCTTATGGCAAAACTTAATCTCCTCTTCCTTATCACTTGTTTAAGGGTAAAGGAGACCATAGACCAATGAGAGCCTCAAAGAAGTACAAGTTGACAAGGAAAGGATTCACATCAAGTCATGGAGGACTAAGGAATAAGGAGTGGAGCCGGTTCTAGATCAGTTCATACCAAGGCCATTGCTACCCTTAATGCACCACAATGCTACACTCTTTTTCCCTCATCATGGTTTTGTCCCAAGTGGTTTTCCATGGTGAGGTTTTTAATGAGGTAGTCATTTGTGTGTTGCAAGCTTGGCCTTTGGTCCATAAACCCTCTTGATGTCCCAGCAGTCCAAGCTTGAGGGAGGGTATTAGAGTGAGGAGATGAGAAGGCCAAACCTAAGTGAAGGCCAATCATCTCCATGTGAAAGAAAAGAAGTGTCTTCATCAAATGGTCATGAAGTGTGTTGCAAGGAATGAAGACTTGTGATGCAAGCAAGCCAAGACTTGCAGTAGAAGGCAAATGGGCTTTACATTCAAAGGAGGAGCCAGCATGAGAAGGCTGGCGACTTAAGCAAACTGTGGGAGAAAGCTATTAAAGTTGAAGAAGAGCCAAGGTTGAAGTTTAGAAGACAAGGCCGGCCACATTCACTCCAAGTGCAGCAAATGGTGTCCATTAAACTCCAAGAATGAGTTTGTCACTCAAGGAGAAGTAATGAGTGACAAAGATGGACTTATGTGCAGCAGAGCTAGCAATACTGGTAAGAGGCCTAGTGAGGACGAAATTGGAGTCATCAAGAGCCCAATTGAGTGTGAGGCTCACTAAAGCTGAAGAGACAAGTGGCCCAAGATGAGTTAGGAAAGCTAATGAAGAAAAGGACAGTATAAAGCCCATGAGGAATCTGTACAAGCCCATCTCTTAGAGAACCCATGGACGTGTGCTAAGTGTGACTTATACATATTGGTAGTCTTCTAGAAGCTCTCTACTTACGTGCATGACAGTTTGAATATCACAGAATGGAGGGAAGCAAGAGTCACATGTGTACTTAAGCAAAGAGCCGTTTCTGACCTGTCACTATCACATTGGGCATGCCACTCTCTCTCTCTTTTGTCACATGTTGTCTAATTTGAATTGTATGGCTGTTAGTTGGCGTGAACTGCCTCTAGGTTAGGATAAGATTAAGTCCTCTCTTTGTATAAATAGGTGTGTATATGCCATGATACAAAATAACAACTCCTATTGGAGTGAGTTCACCCATATACTCTCAAACTCTTCAATCTTTCTTGTTCTCTTACAGTTCTTCATTGTTCTTCCTTAAATAATCAAATCTCTCTTAAGTGCACAATCTCTCATTGAGTTGTGTTACCTTTTGTCTCTAAATTCTAACATCACATTGAAAGCTTCACGGCTGAGGTCAAAGAAGGAGAGGACGAAGCGGTGGTTCTGGCTGAGGAGAACAAGTGGTACCGTGAAGACCAAGCTGTTCTTGCCATCCTCCACCGGTCCCTTGAGCCGAGTATGCTTGATGCATACTCCTATTGTGAGAAAGCTAAGGAGTTATGGGACACTCTTCAAACCGTGTTTGGTAATGTTACAAACCTCACACGTGTGTTTGAGGTGAAGAGATCCATCAACACCCTTACCCAGGGGGACATGGACTTCAATACCTTCTTTGGGAAGTTCAGATCCTCATGGGCTGAATTGGAAATGCTGAGACCTCCTACCGCTGATATGGCGCTGAATAATGAAAGGAGAGAACAAGACAAGGTGTTTGCTCTCCTCATGGTGCTCAATCCGTCCTATAATGATCTCATCAAACCCATACTTAGAGCTCCAAAGCTTCCTAGCCTTGAAGAGGTATGCTCACAAATCCAGAAGGAACAAGGCTCCCTTGGCCTCTTTGGTGGTAAAGGTGGTGGCTTAGCAATGGCGCACAAAGCAGAGGAAGTGGTGGCTGCTAACAAGAGCTATTTCCGGCATGAGGACTCTAATCCTGTGGTGTGTGAACATTGCAAGAAGCCTGGGCATCATAAGTCTAAGTGTTACTCACTTCACCCACATCTCAGGCCTAATTCCAGCAAGTGGGACTCTCGTCCTCCTCAGAGCAAATGTGATGTGATCCTGAACAGCACTAAGAACATGGAGCTTGTACCTGAGGATGAGCTTGTAGCTGAGGAAGCTTTAGTTGCACCAGAAGGACTTAAAACTCATTTTAATGCCAAGAAGCTCAAGGAAGCCAATGGAGGACTACTTCAACAAATCCAAGCCATGGATCATTCAGAGACAAATCAAACCACATTGGTTTTGATTCAGGCCCAAAGAGATCACTAATTGGGTATGTGAATCAATTGTACTCTTTTTCCCTTCTCCAAGTTTTGTCCCACTGGGTTTTCTTGGAAAGGTTTTTAATGAGGCAATTGGTCCACATTGTTACTGACCCATTAGTTGATTCTCCTCAAGCCCAAGAAGCCAAAAATAAAGAAGAATTTCGTCCAAGACCATTGCATGAAGAGGAAATTCGAATTTGAACTTTAATTAAGTGTTTTGTTTAGTTCCAAGGTCATTTAATGCTTGCTGTTCATGCAAGCCTTGTTTGAACTCTACTTAAACCTCTTGTACTCCCTATTTTCGAAACTATCTATCTTCTTTTATCAAAAACCTTTTGAATTTAGATCACTGTTTATTGGTGTGTAATATCCAGTAGAAAAACCCGAATTCTTGTGTGTCATATCAAGAATTCAACCTGGTTTGCTTGAGGAAATTCCGCAGCCTCTTAGCAAAGTCATTCAATCCATATCATATTCCATTCTTCACAGTTCTGTTCCATCCGTTCCAGAATCTTTTCAACTTCAGAATGGATGATTCAAGGGAGTTTATATTAAGTGGTATCAGAGCAAACCAGCCTGCAAGTTAAGTTTTCTTTCTATTTTTTCTTTGTGTCTGTTTATCTTCTCATGCACAGATCTGCTTGTTTTGAAACCAGGAAGTGTAGATCTGTTAGCTGTGACTTCTTTAAAACATATTAGGCCTATAGATCTGTTAGTTTCGAACCCTAGGAGCTACAGATTTGTGTTCTGCAATTTTAGGCTAGAATATGACTGTTCATCTTTCAAATCCAGAATTGTGTTAATCTGCAGAAAATGTGTTTAAGCACCTGTTTGGTCTAGTTTAATTTCTTTCTTTTAAGAAGTTGTTTCTTTAGAACTCTTTACTGGTGGATTTGTGTTTTCTGTTTCAGAGAACATGTCTGGAACAGAGGATGAGGAAGAATCCAACAACAACAGAAACAACAAACTGTTGATTGAGGCTATGACAAAGATAATGGATGAAAGAATTGATGCCTTTCGACAAGAGTTTCAACAGAACTCAAACCAGAAGCATAGCAGAACTCGGCAAAGAAAGGAACAAGAAAGATCACCAAAGGACCGAGAGCAACCGAAGCAATCCAGTGCTCAAACTAATGAGAAGAAATACACTCAACCTGAGCTTAGTTCACCTCTACTTGAACCACAAAGGATGAACACTCAAGGTTCAGAAACTGGAAAAGAACAGTTGGATAAGGATCTGGAATTACAAAAGAAGCTTGTTGAGCAAGAAAAAGAGCCAAGCTTGATCACAGATCAGAGGCAAATCTCAAACCTTCCTCTTGAGGCAAGATCAGGTGGTGCACGTGGTTTAGATGCAGCACAAGACCTTCTGCTTGGTACCAGAATAAGAGAAACTCAGAACCTGATTCCATATTGGCAAAACTTCATAACAGGTCATAGTTTCAAGTACTCTGTTTCTAAATTTCCTATTTCAAGTATAATGCACTTGTTCTGTCCAATGAGTGCTCAGAAAGAAACAGGAGCCATGGAGAAGCAATGGTGTCTGATAGAAGTAACACCAGATTTGCAATGGGCTCAATCTGTTCGTAGTGAACCCAAGCAAGGAACCAAGAGTAGAATTGGAGACATCATTAGAGGAAATTCAGAACTGAATGATAGTCAGGGAGAAGAACCCACATGTTATATCAAGGAGAACCCACCAGATATATGCCAATGAACTCAAAAGCAACAAACTCGAGGTACCTATCTAGACTCCCAAAAACGAATGAAACCTAATTTGCTATCTGTTGGTACAGGATCAACTGTTTTAAAGACCAGGCTTTATGAAACAAGAGAGTATGATGCTGTCACCAACCCAAGAAACTACCAAACTCAAGAACCTGAGAACATGAGGATCACAATGGAATATAATAAGAAGAGTGGGGATGTATTCCAATCATCTTCAATGTTCAAAGATGAACCACCAGACGCATTACTTATGCTCAGATCAAACTACAATTCCCAGCAAGGTAAGCCTTTAAACCCACCACTAGAATCTTGGTACACTTTTTCTTGTTTTGATGCAGGACAAGGGAAACACAAAGAAGATGGAAAACTAGAACAACATCAGACCAGAAAAGTTCTCACTGATCAAGAACAAGGTTTGTGCCATGGATGGATAAAACCAATCCTAATACGAGCCAGAGACATAGAACTTGAACATGCCAAGATAAGTATCTATGTTTTCAAGGATCCTTTTGTTTCTGATCACACAGATATGATTCGCTTGTCTTTGTCAAAAGAGCCAAATGCAGGTTTTAGAGCAACCTTGAAGCACACAAGGAGAATACAGAAGAGAGAAGAAGACAAACGATTCAAGCCACCTGATTTATGTGAGTTTAGAGTGTGTTAAAAGAAAGGAACAGAAGTGAAATGAGATTGCGTGAGTTTGAGAGAGTTTGATGGATAAGTATAATGAAGAAAAGAGAACTTGTATTCCCTCAAACTTAATCTTTACAAACGTATGCACACACTCTTTTATAGACAGACAAGATACTAAGAGGAAAGAGAAAGATAGGGACATAAGGAATGGGGACAGAGTCGCTTGGTGGATACGAGGAAGAGACAGTGACAGCACCTAACGTTAAAAAGGAGCTTAACTCCACACATGACACCTGCTTCCTTTTACACACGCGGTGTAACCACTTCTTGGTCAACTCTTCCAGATGCTTTCCACATTGTTTGACTTCTCCAACGGTAACAAGGTATGAGTGTGGGCCTTGCACCTTTGGTTACCAAAACTGTACGGATGGGCCTCATTTGTTGCGCATGGGCCTTGAGCTGCCATGACCAATACTTCCTTCTCTTCAATACTCCCCCTCAAGCTTAACCCTCAAGGGACTGAGCGGTTAAGCTTGAACAATGATCATTCACCTCATTAAAAACCTCTGCATAGCAAAACCACTTGGGAAAAAGCTTACAAAGGGAAAAAGAGTGTGAAGTCTCAGTATCTTGGGTTCTCCTTGTCCGATTGCAGGAGATCAATGAGGCCGAGCTTCCCATGGATGAACTCGCAGGTCTTAAGACTAGCCGCTTTTGTGAATATGTCAGCAAGTTGGTCTGAGCTCTTGGTATAGCATGGCTGAATAACTCCAAGTTGCATCTGCTCTCTCACCTTATGACAGTCCACCTCAATGTGTTTTGTTCTCTCATGGAAGACTGAATTTGAAGCTATATGAATGGCAGCTTGATTGTCACAATGCATAGTGATGGGAGTTGTTGTCTCTCTTCCCAAATCCTTTAACAGCATCCGCAACCACATTAGCTCAGTAGTCAGCCTCCTCATGGCCCTATACTCAGCTTCTGCACTAGAACAAGCAACCACCTTTTGCTTCTTGCTTTTCCAAGTTACTAAGTTGCCTCCTACAAAGGTGCAATAGCCGGTAGTCGATCTTCTGTCCTCTCTATCTCCAGCCCAATCAGCATCACAGTATCCTACAATCTCAGTGTTCTCATTGCATCCCATCCAAATACCTTGCCCTGATGATCCCTTAAGGTATCTCAGCACACGGTCAACCATCCTCCAATGTGACATCCTTGGCTCTTGCATGTGTTGGCTAGCCTGATTCACAGCAAAACATAAGTCAGGTCTAGTAAGTGTTAAGTAAATGAGCTTACCTACTAGTCTGCGGTAGAGCTTAGCATCTCCGAATGGTGTGTCCTCTTCACTTCCTTCTTGTTGATGAGCTTTGTATGCATCCTCTAAAGGCGTCTTGGCCGGTTTTGCTTCCAGTTTACCTGCCTCAGATAAAAGGTCAAGTGTGTACTTCCTTTGAGATAAGAAGAGACCTTCCTTTGATCTACAAACTTCTATCCCAAGGAAGTACTTGAGTTCTCCAAGATCTTTTATATCAAAGACTGATTTCAAATGAGCTTTAGTTTCTTGAATACCAACCTTGTCATTCCCTGAGATGATGATATCATCTACATAAATGAGAATGACTATAATACCTTCTTGGTTTTGCAAAGTGAAGAGAGTATGGTCTGCTTCTGATCTCCTGAAGCCACGGTCCATCAAGGTGACACTAAGCTTTCTGTACCATGCTCTAGGTGACTGCTTCAGTCCATATATGGCCTTCCTCAATCTTAGTACTTTGCCGGATCTCACAATGTCTTTAAGGCCTGGTGGTGGTGTCATGTACACTTCTTCCTCTAACTCCCCTTGAAGGAAAGCATTCTTGACATCCATCTGCCATAGATCCCATTCCAAGTTTGTTGCAATAGAGAGAACCACACGCACTGTGTGTAGCTTTGCAACTGGAGCAAATGTGTCTCTATAGTCCTCTCCATAGGTTTGGGTAAAGCCTCTTGCTACCAGCCTAGCTTTGTATCTCTCAATCTCTCCACTGCTCTTGTACTTGATGGTGAATACCCATTTTGAGCTGACTGTCTTCTTGCCTTTAGGTAAGTCAGCCTCATCCCATGTGTGGTTTCTTTCCATGGCATTGGTTTCTTCTTTAACAGCATCTCTCCAAACCTTATGCTCACGGGCTTCTTCATAAGTCTTTGGTACTTCTTCTTGGTCGAGCATACTGATGAACCCTTGATGATCCTCTGGAATGTGAGCTAGGGAGCAAACTTGAGTAGGATGAGCCACAGCTTGGCAATTGTAGTATACTCTTGTATTTATCCAGTTTGATGGATCCTTCCTCAGCCGTTGACTTCTTCTCAGCCCGGATGGTTGATCAGCTTGTATAGGATCTGACGGCTGGGATGATTCACCTTCTGCCTCTGCCGTGGGAATCACTTCACTGTCTGCTCCAGCTTCTTCCGGTTCATCCTTATCCTCATTCTCCTGAGTATCATTCCCATCTGCAGCTTCAGCTTGGTCATGCTCATTGCACAAATTCTCCCCCTCAGGAACAAGGGGAGCTGCAGAAGAGCGGGAGGAAGGTGGGATTGAGGGTGGAGAAGCACCCGGTGAGGAGACCCCTAGGTTCTCGAATAGGACCCTCAGGTTTGCAGCTCGGTCAGACTGAGACTGAGACAGATTTTGAAGACTCTCCCAATCCTTCTTGGTGTAATAGCCCTGGTTCTCCAAGAACTTGACATCCCGGGACACTAATACACGTCCAGTCTCTAGCACAAGACACTTGTATCCCTTTTGCGTGCATGAGTAACCAAGGAACATACTCTTTATGCTTTTGGCATCAAGCTTACTACGGTTCTCACCAGGCACTAGGACATAACCTACACAACCAAACACACGCAAGTGGTCAAGAGAAGGCTTAGTGTTAGTAAGTACCTCAAATGGGGATTTGTCTTTAAGGATCCTGGTTGGTAGTCTATTGATAAGGTAGCAAGCTGTAACTACAGCATCCCCCCAGAACTTCTTTGGGACATTGGTGTGGAACATCATGGACCTGGCCACTTCCATGAGGTGTCTATTCTTTCTTTCAGCCACACCATTCTGTTGGGGAGTATATGGACAACTGGTTTGGTGGATGATCCCATTGTTGGACAGAAAATCCTTAAAGGCATGACTTGTATATTCCCCACCATTATCTGATCTCAACACTTTCACTCTTGCATTATAATGGTTAGTAACATAAGCATGAAAACTGACAAATGCTTCTAAAACACGATCTTTGGATGGGAGCAATGTGAGCCATGTGTATTTGGATTTCTCATCTATGAAGGTGACAAAATATTTATGATTTTCTCTAGAGAAACATGGAGAAGTCCAAACATCTGAATGAACTAGATCAAAGCAATGTTCATAGATAGTAGAAGACTTAGGAAAAACAGATTTGCAATGTTTACCCAAAATACAAGCTTCACAATCCTCATTTTGAAACTTAACACTAGGTAACAACAAGCTTAAAGCCCTAGAATGAGGGTGACCTAATCTAGCATGCCAAATTGCATTATTAGCCACACCAACATTGAAACTAAAACCGGATGAAAAGGAAGAGGGGGACTTCATGTCTTCAAGTACATAAAGGCCATCCTTAGTTGTCCCTTGCCCAAGAACTTTGTTGGTCTCAATATCCTGAAAGCACACATCATTAGGTCCAAAAATTGCCAAGCAATTCAAGTCAGAGGTGGCCCTTTTTACAGATAACAAATTGGAAGTGAATGTAGGCATATAAAAGGCTTGAGATTCTTTATCAAACAAGTTCAAGTTTCCAATTCCTTTAATCTCTACTTTCTCACCATTAGCAATACTAACATGTCCTAAGGCAGGTTTCATATTGTTAATGAGGTTAGAATCACTAATCATGTGATGACTAGCTCCTGAATCAACAATCAAAGGTTTCTTATCACTAGAGATTAAAGCCGGTTTTACCATACTACGAGAAGCATGATAACTAAAGGGTTGAAACTTGTTACCAGACTCCTTGAGTGCCTTGATCAGGGTATCAAGGTCTGCTTTCGTCACATACTCAGGGTTGATTCCCCCAGAGCTCTCAGCGGGATTGGATGAACTGCTTTTGTCCTGGTTGCCATTTGACCCTTGTGCCATGTGAGCTCGTGAGTCTCTTGGTTCCCTACGGTTATCCTTCCATTTGCTCTGAGGAGGACGAGAGTCCCACTTGCTGGAATTAGGCCTGAGATGTGGGTGAAGTGAGTAACACTTAGACTTATGATGCCCAGGCTTCTTGCAATGTTCACACACCACAGGATTAGAGTCCTCATGCCGGAAATAGCTCTTGTTAGCAGCCACCACTTCCTCTGCTTTGTGCGCCATTGCTAAGCCACCACCTTTGCCACCAAAGAGGCCAAGGGAGCCTTGTTCCTTCTGGATTTGTGAGCATACCTCTTCAAGGCTAGGAAGCTTTGGAGCTCTGAGTATGTGTTTGATGAGGTCATTATAGGATGGATTGAGCACCATGAGGAGAGCAAACACCTTGTCTTGCTCTCTCCTTTCGTTAATCAGCGCCATATCAGCAGTAGGAGGTCTCAGCATTTCCAATTCAGCCCATGAGGATCTGAACTTCCCAAAGAAGGTATTGAAGTCCATGTCCCCCTGGGTAAGGGTGTTGATGGATCTCTTCACCTCAAACACGCGTGTGAGGTTTGTAACATTACCAAACACGGTTTGAAGAGTGTCCCATAACTCCTTAGCTTTCTCACAATAGGAGTATGCATCAAGCATACTCGGCTCAAGGGACCGGTGGAGGATGGCAAGAACCGCTTGGTCTTCACGGTACCATTTGTTCTCCTCAGCCAGAACCACCGCTTCGTCCTCTCCTTCTTTGACCTCAGCCGTGAAGCTTTCAATGTGACTCCATAGGTTACAACCATTCAGGACCGCCTTTGCTGTCCTTGCCCAGGTGATATAGTTATCTCCTCCTTTGAGGACCACTGGTAACACAACAGATTTGACATTCTCCATTGCTCGCTTGCAGTTTTGGAGAAGAGACACGCTTTTACCCACGGGACAAAACTATGGACCGCTGGATAAAGACTGATGACTTGAGTTTTCGTGAGGGAGACTGAACTAACGCCGACGTGAAGGTACGGTTGAAGGACTAGAGAAGTGTAGAACGAGATGGTATGGCAATAAAACAGTCTCTCTGACCTATTATCCAACGGTTAAAAGAGTGCACCGTTTGAAGAACACAAAATTTGCGCAGAGAAGGGTGAATGAAGAAGTTTAGAAGTGTAGAGAAGTGTTTGTGGATCTAGATAGCTCTGATACCATGTGAGTTTAGAGTGTGTTAAAAGAAAGGAACAGAAGTGAAATGAGATTGCGTGAGTTTGAGAGAGTTTGATGGATAAGTATAATGAAGAAAAGAGAACTTGTATTCCCTCAAACTTAATCTTTACAAACGTATGCACATACTCTTTTATAGACAGACAAGATACTAAGAGGAAAGAGAAAGATAGGGACATAAGGAATGGGGACAGAGTCGCTTGGTGGATACGAGGAAGAGACAGTGACAGCACCTAACGTTAAAAAGGAGCTTAACTCCACACATGACACCTGCTTCCTTTTACACACGCGGTGTAACCACTTCTTGGTCAACTCTTCCAGATGCTTTCCACATTGTTTGACTTCTCCAACGGTAACAAGGTATGAGTGTGGGCCTTGCACCTTTGGTTACCAAAACTGTACGGATGGGCCTCATTTGTTGCGCATGGGCCTTGAGCTGCCATGACCAATACTTCCTTCTCTTCAATAATTTAAGCCAGGATAAACACCAAGACATCAGTTGTTTCATACTGATGAAAGAAGAGCCACCAGATGCAGCATACAAGCTGAAACCGAGCCAACACCGATATGGATGCATCTCTCTTACCCTTTCTGATTATATTGGTATTAATTTGATCTATTCTCTTGCAGGGAAAATGGATTTGAGGTCAAATCCTTTCAAGAGGGAGAGGATGATGTGATCCTGAACAGCACTAAGAACATGGAGCTTGTACCTGAGGATGAGTTTGTAGCTGAGGAAGCTTTAGTTGCACCAGAAGGACTTAAAACTCATTTTAATGCCAAGAAGCTCAAGGAAGCCAATGGAGGACTACTTCAACAAATCCAAGCCATGGATCATTCAGAGACAAATCAAACCACATTGGTTTTGATTCAGGCCCAAAGAGATCACTAATTGTGTATGTGAATCAATTGTACTCTTTTTCCCTTCTCCAAGTTTTGTCCCACTGGGTTTTCTTGGAAAGGTTTTTAATGAGGCAATTGGTCCACATTGTTACTGACCCATTAGTTGATTCTCCTCAAGCCAAAGAAGCCCAAAATAAAGAAGAATTTCGTCCAAGACCATTGCATGAAGAGGAAATTCGAATTTGAACTTTAATTAAGTATTTTGTTTAGTTCCAAGGTCATTTAATGCTTGCTGTTCATGCAAGCCTTGTTTGAACTCTACTTAAACCTCTTGTACTCCCTATTTTCGAAACTATCTATCTTCTTTTATCAAAAACCTTTTGAATTTAGATTACTGTTTATTGGTGTGTAATATCCAGTAGACAAACCCGAATTCTTGTGTCATATCAAGAATTCAACCTGGTTTGCTTGAGGAAATTCCGCAGCCTCTTAGCAAAGCCATTCAATCCATTCCATATTCCATTCTTCACAGTTCTGTTCCATCTGTTCCAAAATCTTTTCAACTTCAGGCTGGGTGATTCAAGAGAGTTTATATTAAGTGGTATCAGAGCAAACCAGCCTGCAAGTTAAGTTTTCTTTCTATTTTTTCTTTGTGTCTGTTTATCTTCTCATGCACAGATCTGCTTGTTTTGAAACCAGGAAGTGTAGATCTGTTAGTCTGTACTCTTTTTCCCATGATGAGTTTTGTCCTACTGGGTTTTCTCAGCATGGTTTTTAATGAGGCAGATGAGTCACTATGTTGAGTTGCTTAGGAGTCATTACCTTTGGATAATAATGTACAAGTCACTATGGCTTTGTACTTAGTGATTTTAAAGGTGCACCAATTAGGAACCTGAGGGTTGGGACACCTTGTTGTTTCTTTTGTTTGTTTTTAGAACACCTTGTTGTTTTAACTTTTTAAAACACCATGCTGTTTACTGATTGTTTTAAAACAGCATGTTGTTGAGTTTTAGGGTTGTCTGAGAGTTGTATTTAAACTGTAATCAGCCTTCCATGATAAGGCAGCGAAGAACATAATTGAAAAGCAATAGATTGCCCTTCTTCTCTCACCTTTGATTCCTTGAATTCGTTCTTGTAATCCGAGTTTCTATACACCAAGTGATTCTGAAACTCTGCTATCATTCCTAATCATCTGATCATCTGAATACTATCCATAAATCCCCTGATCAATAACCCTAGCCCCATCATCACGCCATAGATCCCCCACGGGATCCTCATTCTTCATTCATCTCATTGCAAAGACACCATCCAGTCTCACACGATCATCAGCCTTTCGTTGGAGTGATCAAGGGAGTTCATATCAGGTGGTATCAGAGCCAACTCTGAACCAAAGGCTGAGCAAACCCTAGAAAACCCCCTCTTTTCCTTTTGTGTTTTCATTCCTTTTATGCAACAAGCTTTTAAAAGTTTTAGGTATATAGAAGTTTGTTTTTAGGACTTTTTACTGTGAGCTGTTTTGATTGTTTCAGGTACCATGGAGCTTTCAGCAGAAGCTATGGAAGCTCTGAATCAAACCATGGCTCAACAGATCAGAGAGGCAAATCAATCTGTGGCTACTCAACTTATGCAACAGATAGAACAGCTCAACAACAAGTTTGAGGTCCGCTTCAAGGAACTGGTGAAGGAGCATAGCACAGCAGAGACTGCCTCATCAGAACCACCAAGCCCTAGAGAGTGTAAGTTTTAGAAGATGAAACAGATGAAGAACCTATAGGTTCGAATAGAGAATGATAGCGAGAATGAAGAACAGATGATCTTATTGAGATTGAAATGGAACTCAGTCCATAAGTGTATGTTTACAATGGTTTCGACATAGAGTATATATAGACAGACAGGATAGACTACAAAGAGAATGACAGTGACATGTGTGGACAGGAAGAGCTGGAGAGAGAGAAAGGGGAGTGGTTCAAGGTCGCAGGTCGCTGAAAGCGACCGCTCCTAACGGTTGGGAACCTTAACTCCACACGTGACCCTTCCTTGTTGTGACCAACAACGGTCACAAGGATTTGAAGTCCTCTTGCACTTCTTCATTCATTATTTGGTGAGTGTTGAGTCGTGTTCTCCAAGTCAGCCTGTTCCTTGCTTCACACGATCTGGCCATGACTTGTATCACACGGTTTAATACTCCCCCTCAAGCTTAACCACATGAGTAGTGTGGTCAAGCTTGGAGCCGTGAGTCTACACCTCATTAAAAACCTTAGCAAGCAAAACCACATGGGACAAAAGCTGTACATAAGGAAAAGAGTGTGAGTCTCACGGCCAAGGGTCTTCAAGGCCCGGCCGGTTGATATCAATGAGGCCTAGCTTCTCATAAGCAAACTCACAGGTCTTGAGGCTTGCGGACTTGGTAAAGATATCAGCCAGCTGATCAGAGCTCTGTGTATAGCAGGGCAGGATGACTCCAAGTTGCATTTGCTCTCTGACCTTATGACAATCGACTTCTATATGCTTGGTTCTTTCATGGAACACTGAGTTAGATGCTATATGAATGGCTGCCTGGTTATCACAATGCATAGTGATAGGCATAGTGACTTCCCTCCCTAGGTCCTTTAGTAACATCTTCAACCACATCAGTTCGGTTGTGAGTCTCCTCATGGCTCGGTACTCAGCCTCAGCACTAGAACATGCGACCACCTTTTGCTTCTTGCTTTTCCAGGTAACTAAGTTCCCTCCAACAAAGGTACAATAGCCTGTGGTTGATCTCCTATCCTCTCGGTCACCAGCCCAATCCGCATCGCAATAGCCAACCACTTCTGTTCTTTTATTACACCCCATCCAAATGCCTTGTCCCGGAGAGCCTCTGAGGTACCTCAGTATGCGATCCACCATTCTCCAATGAGACTCCCTTGGCTCTTGCATGTGTTGGCTAATCTGATTCACAGCAAAACACAGGTCAGGTCTGGTGAGAGTGAGATAGATAAGTTTACCCACTAATCTTCGGTAAAGCTTGGCATCTTCAAACGGTCGATCTTCTTCATGCTCTTGTTGTTGATGAACCTTATAAGCATCTTCAAGAGATGTTTTAGCTGATCTTCCTTCCTTAACACCTGATTCACTTAAAAGATCAAGTGTGTACTTCCTTTGAGATAAGAAGAGACCCTCCCTTGATCTACATACTTCTATCCCAAGGAAGTACTTTAGTTCTCCAAGATCCTTAATATCAAAGACAGATTTTAAATATGATTTGGTGTCTTGAATACCTACCTTGTCATTCCCTGAGATGATGATATCATCAACATAAATGAGAATGACTATAATACCTTTATGGCTTTGCAAGGTGAAGAGGGTATGATCAGCTTCTGATCTGTTTAATCCCCGATCCAAGAGAGTTACACTCAGCTTACGGTACCATGCCCTCGGAGATTGCTTCAGGCCATAGATTGCCTTCCTTAGGCTGAGCACCTTTCCTGGTTGCACAATGTCTTTCAGGCCTGGTGGAGGTGTCATGTATACTTCTTCCTCTAGCTCCCCCTGAAGGAAAGCATTCTTCACGTCCATCTGCCACAGTTCCCATTCCAGGTTGGTAGCAATGGACAGGATCACCCTAACTGTATGTAGCTTTGCAACTGGTGCAAAAGTGTCACGGTAGTCTTCTCCATATGTCTGAGTGAACCCTCTTGCAACTAGCCTGGCCTTGTACCTTTCAATTTCCCCATTGCTCTTGTACTTGATGGTGAAGACCCATTTAGAGCTCACAGTCTTCTTTCCTTTAGGTAAGTCAGCTTCATACCAAGTGTTCAATAGTAGGTGGTGAACCAGTAAGTACCTCAAAAGGGGATGAGTCCTGAAGGATCCTGGTCGGTATCTGATTGATTAGGTAACATGCAGCTACCACAGCATCACCCCAAAACCTCTTTGGTACATTGGCATGGAACATCATGGACCTTGCTACTTCCATGAGGTGCCTGTTCTTTCTTTCAGACACTCCATTCTGTTGAGGTGTGTATGGACAGCTGGTTTGATGGATCATTCCATGTTTAGTCATATATTGTTTGAATGCGTGGCTTGTGTACTCTCCCCCATTGTCTGATCTTAACACTTTTACTTTAGCATTATAGTGGTTAGTAACATATGCATGAAAACTAATAAAAGCTTCTAGTACTCTGTCCTTAGATGGGAGCAAGGTTAGCCATGTATATTTAGATTTTTCATCTATAAATGTGACAAAGTACTTATGGTTCTCTCTTGAATAACAGGGTGAGGTCCAAACATCAGAGTGCACTAAGTCAAAACAATTTTCATAGAGAGTAGATGATTTTGGAAAAACAGTCTTGCAATGTTTACCAAGTATACAAGCTTCACATTCAGAGTTTTGAAACTTAATTCTAGGTAACAACAAGTTTAAAGCCCTATGATGAGGATGTCCTAATCTAGCATGCCAAGTTGCATTATCAATACCAACTACATTAAAGCTAAAGCCGCTTGAAAGAGAAGAAGGAAGCTTAGTGTCTTCAAGCACATAGAGTCCATCCTTAATGGTTCCTTGTCCAAGAACCTTACTTGTTTCAATATCCTGAAAGGAAACATCACTAGGACCGAAAATAGCATAACAGTTTAAATCAGAGGTTGTCTTCTTAACTGACAGTAAGTTAGATGTGAATGTTGGCATATAGAAAGCTGGTGATTCTTTGTCAAACAATTTCAAGTTACCAATTCCTTCTATCTGGACTTGTTCACCATTAGCTATACTCACATATCCTAAAGCAGGTTTAATGTTTCCAATAAGCTTAGAGTCACTAATCATATGATGACTAGCTCCTGAATCCACAATCAATGGTTTAACACTGGTAGAATCTAGCCTAACATTGCTACAAGATGCATGAAAGCTCAAGGGTTTTACAGAGTTACCAGAATCCTTGAGTGCTTTGATGAGAGCATCAAGGTCGGCTTTCTTGACAAACTCTGAGGATGTCTCCAAGGGTTGGCTAGACGGTCCCCCCTTTTCTTGATTCCCACTGGAACCAGACGCCATGTGAGCACGAGTATCCCTGTGATTGTGGTTGTCTCTCCAATGTCCTTGGTTAGGAGAGCGAGAGTCCCATCGTCCTGATTGAGGAAGAAATCGCTTTAGGTGAGGATGAAGAATGAAGCATTTCTCCTTGGTGTGTCCTGACTTCTTGCAATAGGTGCAAACCACAGAATTGCCT
The DNA here is from genome assembly GCA_900108845.1 of Iljinskaea planisiliqua. NCBI lineage: Eukaryota > Viridiplantae > Streptophyta > Magnoliopsida > Brassicales > Brassicaceae > Iljinskaea > Iljinskaea planisiliqua. The sequence continues at coordinate 6,696,285 of FNXX01000006.1, read as the reverse complement.
TCTCCAGGTCGGTAATGGCCTTTGTTAGCCAACGCATTGGTCTCCTCTGCTTTGTTGGCCAACACAAGGTCTCCACCTTTCCCACCGAATAGACCAAGAGAGCCTTGTTCCTTCTGGATTTGTGAGCACACTTCATCAAGACTTGGAAGCTTGGTTCCACGAAGGATGTGTTTAATCAGATCGTTGTAGGCTGGATTGAGAACCATTAGGAGGGCAAACACCTTATCTTGCTCTCTTCGTTCATTCAGGACAGCCGCATCCAGGGAAGGTGGTCTGAGCATCTCCAGCTCAGCCCAAGAGGACCTGAACTTCCCAAAGAAGGTGTTGAAGTCGGTATCTCCTTGGCTCAGTTGGTTGATGCTTCTCTTGATTTCAAAGACCCGGGTAAGGTTTGACACATTGCCAAAGACATTCTTCAAGGTATCCCATAACTCCTTAGCACTTTCGCAGTATGAGTAGGCTTCAAGAACAGAGAGAGTTAGAGATCCTTGAAGAATAGCAAGCACCGCTTGATCCTCTGAGAACCACTTCTCTGCCCCGGCCCCTTCATCAGCCGCATCCTTTTCTCCATGTTTGGCTTCATCCTCGGTCGCCTTGTTGTCTTCGACATGGCTCCATAGTTTGCGACCACACAAAACAGCCTTAGTGGTTCTAGCCCATAGGAGGTAGTTGTCTGCACCCTTGAGTACCACAGGAAGAGTGACTGGCTTGTTGTTTTCCATTGTAACTCGTCGGGAGCTTGAAGAACAGCTTGAAGAACAGCTATGGACCGCTGGACAAAGAGATGTATCTGACTAAGGACCGCTGGATAAAGGACTCACGATTGTTAAGATTGAGAGTTTAGGATACCACACACACGCTAGAAGTGTTTATAAGAAGAAAGGAAGTGACAAAGGTCAGAGAGCACAAGGACTGAAGAGATTCGAATGAGCTATTGTCCAATGGACAAAAGGAAATGAAGAACAAAGTTTTCTGGAAATCGAATGCAGATTTAGAGTGAAGGAGATAGGTTGAATGAGAAAGAGCTTTGTTGCTCTGATACCATGTAAGTTTTAGAAGATGAAACAGATGAAGAACCTATAGGTTCGAATAGAGAATGATAGCGAGAATGAAGAACAGATGATCTTATTGAGATTGAAATGGAACTCAGTCCATAAGTGTATGTTTACAATGGTTTCGACATAGAGTATATATAGACAGACAGGATAGACTACAAAGAGAATGACAGTGACATGTGTGGACAGGAAGAGCTGGAGAGAGAGAAAGGGGAGTGGTTCAAGGTCGCAGGTCGCTGAAAGCGACCGCTCCTAACGGTTGGGAACCTTAACTCCACACGTGACCCTTCCTTGTTGTGACCAACAACGGTCACAAGGATTTGAAGTCCTCTTGCACTTCTTCATTCATTATTTGGTGAGTGTTGAGTCGTGTTCTCCAAGTCAGCCTGTTCCTTGCTTCACACGATCTGGCCATGACTTGTATCACACGGTTTAATAGAGAGGCTATGCGCCTTGCCAAGGGGAAAGCTCATGTGGGACCCTCTTCCAGGCAACCTAGAGGCAACACCGTCCGGCCACCTACAGGAGGTAGGGAACCCAGCACCCATCAGACCAGAGACGCCGGGGTATGGGGAGAGAAAGATGCAGAGCCAACAGAACCCCTCGACGCCAAACACACCGAGTTCAGCTGGAGACAGAACCTGAGTACTCCGAGGAAGAAGAGAGGTCAGATGACAGTCTTCACACCATAAGAAGGGATCGAAACAGAGGCCATGGTAGAGACTATGATCCGTTAGGACAGCAGCTGAGGCATATTAAGATCCAGTACCCTTCTTTCCACAGTACCAATGATCCAGAAGCCTATCTAGATTGGGAGAGGAAGATGGAATCAAACTTTTTGGTACAAGGAACATATGAGCTCAACAAGGTGAAGATAGCTGTGTCTGAATTCAATGGCTATGCACTCTTGTGGTGGGAACAGTTGGGAATTACCAGAAACCGACACAGGGAGCTTCCTATCACTACCTGGGAGCAGCTGACTATCAGATGAGAAAGAAGTTTGTGCCTGCACACTACCAGAGAGAGATCCTCAACAAGCTCAGGCGTCTCATACAAGGGACTAAGTCAGTTCGAGACTATTACCAAGAGTTGGAGACCTTACTGATCAGAGCTGACCTGAGAGAAGGTGAAGACATGGTGATGTCTAGGTTCCTTGGGGGACTTAACAGAGAGATTCAGGACAAAGTTGAATTACAAAACTATGAAGATGTACAAGAGATGGTGCATAAGGCCGAATTGATTGATCACAGATCAAGAGGAGAATTGGCAGATCAAACTTCTCCTCTAACATTCCAAAGCCTAAGAAGCTCAGTAAACCAGCTTACACCAAGGATCACAAACCATCTTCCACTACAGTTTAAACCAAGGAGTGAGACTTCCACTAGCAACATCAGATGCTTTAAATGCCAAGGCATGGGGCATTACTCCAGAGACTGTCCCAACAAGAAGATGTTCCTGCTACAAGAAGGAGGAGAGATAGTACCTCAAGATAACTCAGAGAGTGAAACCGATGTTGGTACCGAAGAAGAAGAAGAACCAGCAGCAGTTGGAGAAATGTTAGTGGCACGCAGAACCTTGAGTGTTCAGATCCATCCAGATGATAGAGGGCAGCGTGAGAATCTCTTCCACACCAGATGTGTGGTCCAGGATAAGGTTTGCACCCTGATTGTATATGGAGGTAGCTGCACCAATGCAGCAAGTGAAGAGATGGTGAAGAAACTCAGCCTCAAAACCACTTCACACCCAAGGCCTTATCAGCTTCAATGGTTAGACAACAAAGGGGCCTTAACTGTCTCCCAGCAAGTACTTGTCAAGCTAGCCATTGGTAAATATGAGGATGAGCTACTACTCTGTGATGTGATTCCAATGAAGTCTAGTCACTTGTTGTTGGGCCGGCCATGGCAGTTTGACAGAAGAGTTCTTCATGATGGCTACACCAACAAGCAGTCCTTTGAGTTTAAAGGGCGCAAGGTCACTCTCCTACCCTTATCACCCAGCGAAATCTACAAAGATCAGCTCCACATGAACCGCAAGGATAAGGAAAGGGTCTCAAACAGCTTGTACATCAATCACAGTGAGTTCAACAAACTCTTTGATCCAGAGATGACAACCTTCATGTTTGTCTACAAGGAGACACTTGCTAGCACCAAACCCTTAAAGGAACTACCACAAGAGATGATAAAGATCATTGAGGAGTACAAGGATGTCTTTCCAGAAGAGATACCTCCAGGCTTACCTCCAATTCGTGGGATTGAGCATCAAATTGATCTAGTACCAGGGTCAGTGCTACCAAACAGACCAGCTTACAGAACCAACCCTGTGGAGACCAAGGAACTTCAGAAGCAAGTGGAAGAGTTGATGAATAAAGGCCACATCAGAGAGAGTCTCAGCCTCTGTGCAGTACCAGTTCTATTGGTTCCTAAGAAAGATGGATCATGGAGGATGTGTGTAGACTGCAGAGCTATCAACAATATCACAGTGAAGTACAGACATCCTATTCCAAGGCTTGATGACATGCTAGATGAGTTATGTGGCTCCACAATCTTTTCTAAAATCGATTTGAAGAGTGGTTACCACCAGATCAGAATGAAGGAAGGGGATGACTGGAAGACTGCTTTCAAAACCAAGCAAGGCTTGTATGAGTGGCTAGTCATGCCATTTGGTCTCACCAATGCTCCCAGTACCTTCATGCGCCTCATGAATCATGCCTTGAGACCATTCATTGGAGTCTTTGTGGTAGTCTACTTTGATGACATCCTCATCTACAGCAAAGGTCTGAGAGAACATCTAGGACACATCCGACAAGTTCTGGAGGTTCTTCGTTCTCAATCTCTCTTTGCTAACTTCTCTAAATGTTCATTCTGTACTACTGAGGTTGTTTTTCTAGGCTTTGTTGTTAGTGCAGAAGGAGTTAAGGTTGATGAAGAGAAGGTTAAAGCCATCAAAGAATGGCCTACACCTAAGAGTATTGGAGAAATTCGGAGCTTTCATGGGTTAGCAGGGTTTTACAGAAGATTTGTGCCAAACTTTAGCACTCTGGCCGCACCATTAACTGAAGTTATCAAGAAAGAAGTCGGGTTCAGATGGGAGGATGCACAAGAACAGGCTTTTATAGCCCTTAAAGAGAAGCTTATCAATGCTCCCCTTTTAGTTCTTCCTGATTTTCTTAAAACATTTGAAATTGAATGTGATGCTTCAGGAGTTGGTATTGGTGCTGTGTTGATGCAGGATAGGAAACCAGTGGCATACTTTAGTGAGAAGTTAGGAGGAGACACAGCCAACTATCCAACCTATGACAAAGAACTATATGCTTTGGCTAGAGCTCTCCAAATGTGGCAGCACTACTTGTGGCCCAAGGAATTTGTCATTCACACAGATCATGAGTCTTTAAAGCACCTTAAGGGACAACAGAAGCTCAATAAAAGACATGCCAGATGGATGGAGTTTATAGAGACCTTCCCATACATTATTAGATACAAGAAAGGTAAGGATAATGTAGTTGCAGATGCATTATCCAGAAGGTACAGATTTGTATCTACCTTAACTTCAAAGTTAGATGGGTTAGATCATATAATAAATCTCTATGAAACTGACATTGATTTTGCTGAGAGCTATGGCAAGTGCCATAAGTTTGCTTTTGAAAAGTATCATAGACAGGAAGGATATCTGTTCTATAACAACCGCCTATGTATACCACGGGGTTCAATCAGAGAACTGTTAGTAAGAGAAGCTCATGGAGGTGGACTAGCTGGACACTCTGGAGTTGCAAAGAATTTACTTGGATTGCAAGACCACTTCTATTGGCCTAACATGAAGACTGACGTTGAGAGGGTTTGTTCTAGATGTGCTGTCTGTAAAATGGCAAAGAGTAAGGTGCAACCTCACGGTTTGTACACCCCTCTCCCTATTCCTTCTCAACCTTGGACTCATATCTCTATGGATTTTGTGCTTGGCTTACCCCGAACTAGGAATGGTAGAGATTCTATCTTTGTAGTTGTTGACAGGTTCAGCAAGATGGCACACTTCATTGCCAGTCACAAGACAGATGATGCTGTCTGTGTAGCTAACTTGTTTTTCAGGGAAGTAGTAAGACTGCATGGAATGCCTCAAGAGATAGTTTCAGACAGGGACACTAAGTTCCTAGGACATTTTTGGAGAACCTTATGGGCTAAACTAGGAACAAAGCTTGCATTCTCCACTACATGTCACCCCCAAACTGATGGACAAACAGAGGTGGTGAACAGGACCTTGTCTACACTCCTCAGGACTTTGGTTAAAAGCAACATCAAGTCATGGGAAGAGTGCCTACCTCAATTGGAGTTTGCTTACAACCATGCTAACCACTCTGCATCTCTCTTTTCCCCTTTTGAAATTGTATATGGTTTTAATCCACAATCACCTCTAGACTTGATCCCTTTGCCTTTAAGTGTGAAAAGTAGTTTAGATGGAAAGGAAAAAGCTGAACAGGTGCGGAAGATACATGCTAAGGCCAAGGAGAACATAGAGAAGAAGACTAAACAGTATGAGAAGCACACAAACAAGGGCAGAAAGGAGTTGATTTTCGAAGAAGGAGACTTGGTGTGGATTCATTTGAGGAAAGACAGGTTTCCAGAGGAGAGGAAAAGCAAGCTTATGCCACGAATGACGGACCGTTTGAAGTTGTCAAGAGAATCAACAATAATGCCTACCAGATTGATCTCCAAGGTAAGTATAATATCTCTACAACATTCAATGTTTCTGACTTGCTCCCTTATGTTGCAGATACAGATTTGAGGACAAATCCTTTTCAAGAGGGAGAGGATGATGTAATCATGGATAGCACAACATCTAAGGAGCCAAAGGAAGAGCCAGAGATAGTAGGAAGGGTCACTCGATCTAGAGCTAAGGAACTGGCTAAGGAAGCTCATTCACTTCTAGCAGAAGGATTACTTACCTTACCTGCTATTCAAGTTTTCAACATCTTCAGCCAGAAGACTCCACCCAGTAATGATAACTAAGTAACTTAAGGTGATGAGTCTGTACTCTTTTTCCCATGATGAGTTTTGTCCCACTGGGTTTTCTCAACATGGTTTTTAATGAGGCAGATGAGTCACTATGTTGAGTTGCTTAGGAGTCATTACCTTTGGGTAATAATGTACAAGTCACTATGGCTTTGTACTTAGTGATTTTAAAGGTGCACCAATTAGGAACCTGAGGGTTGGTGTAAGTTTTAGAAGATGAAACAGATGAAGAACCTATAGGTTCGAATAGAGAATGATAGCGAGAATGAAGAACAGATGATCTTATTGAGATTGAAATGGAACTCAGTCCATAAGTATGTCTTTACAATGGTTCGACACTAGATATATATAGACAGACAGAGATAAGATACAAAGGGAATGAGAGTGACATGTGTGGACAGGAAGAGCTGGAGAGAGAGAAAGGGGAGTGGTTCAAGGTCGCAGGTCGCTGAAAGCGACCGCTCCTAACGGCTGGGAACCTTAACTCCACACGTGACCCTTCCTTGTTGTGACCAACAACGGTCACAAGGATTTGAAGTCCTCTTGCACTTCTTCCTTCATTATTTGGTGAGTGTTGAGTCGTGTTCTCCAAGTTAGCCTGTTCCTTGCTTCACACGATCTGGCCATGACTTGTTTCACACGGTTTGATACTCCCCCTCAAGCTTAGCCACATGAGGAGTGTGGTCAAGCTTGGAACCGTGAGTCTACACCTCGTTAAAAACCTTAGCAAGCAAAACCACATGGGAAAAAGCTATACATAAGGAAAAGAGTATGAGTCTCACGGCCAAGGGTCTTCCAGGCCCGGCCGGTTAATATCCACTAAGCCGAGCTTCTCATATGCATATTCACAGGTCTTGAGGCTTGCAGACTTGGTAAAGATGTCGGCCAGTTGATCAGAGCTCTGTGTATAGCAAGGTAAGATGACTCCAAGCTGCATCTGTTCTCTGACCTTGTGACAGTCGACTTCTATATGTTTGGTTCTTTCATGGAACACCGAATTGGAGGCTATGTGTATGGCCGCCTGGTTGTCACAATGCATGGTGATGGGTGTAGTGACCTCTCTTCCTAGGTCCTTTAGTAGCATCTTCAGCCACATTAGTTCGGTCGTGAGTCTCCTCATAGCCCGGTACTCAGCCTCAGCACTAGAACACGCAACCACCTTCTGCTTCTTGCTTTTCCAGGTGACTAAGTTTCCCCCAATGAAGGTGCAGTAGCCTGTGGCCGATCTCCTGTCCTCACGGTCACCAGCCCAATACACATCACAATAGCCAACAACTTCTGTGCTTCCATTACACCCCATCCAAATGCCTTGTCCCGGGGAGCCCCTGAGGTACCTCAGTATGCGATCCACCATTCTCCAATGAGACTCCCTTGGCTCTTGCATGTGTTGGCTAATCTGATTCACAGCAAAACATAGATCAGGTCTGGTGAGAGTGAGATAGATAAGCTTACCCACTAATCTCCGGTAAAGCTTGGCATCTTCAAACGGTAGGTCTTCTTCATGCTCTTGTTGTTGATGAACCTTATAAGCATCTTCAAGAGGTGTTTTAGCTGATCTTCCTTCCTTAACACCTGATTCACCTAAAAGATCAAGTGTGTACTTCCTTTGAGATAAGAAGAGACCCTCCCTTGATCTACATACTTCTATCCCAAGGAAGTACTTTAGTTCTCCAAGATCCTTAATATCAAAGACAGATTTTAAATATGATTTGGTGTCTTGAATACCTACCTTGTCATTCCCTGAGATGATGATATCATCAACATAAATGAGAATGACTATAATACCTTTATGGCTTTGCAAGGTGAAGAGGGTATGATCAGCTTCTGATCTGTTGAATCCCCGATCCAAGAGAGTTACACTCAGCTTACGGTACCATGCCCTTGGAGATTGCTTCAAGCCATAGATTGCCTTCCTTAGTCTGAGAACCTTTCCTGGTTGCACAATGTCCTTCAGGCCTGGTGGGGGTGTCATGTATACTTCTTCCTCTAGCTCCCCCTGAAGGAAAGCATTCTTCACATCCATCTGCCATAGTTCCCATTCCAGGTTGGTAGCAATGGACAGGATCACCCTAACCGTATGTAGCTTCGCAACTGGTGCAAAAGTGTCACGGTAGTCTTCTCCATATGTCTGAGTGAACCCTCTTGCAACTAGCCTGGCTTTGTACCTTTCAATTTCCCCATTGCTCTTGTACTTGATGGTGAAGACCCATTTAGAGCTCACAGTCTTCTTTCCTTTAGGTAAGTCAGCTTCATACCAAGTGTGGTTTCTCTCCATAGCATTGGTCTCTTCTTGGACCGCATCTCTCCATTCTTTGATTTCTTTGGCCTCATCATACGATCTTGGAACTTCTTCCTGATCAAGAACACTGATGAACACCCTGTGATCTTCTGGAATGTATGCTAGAGAACATACTGCCTGAGTTGGATGAGCCACAGCTTGGCAATTGTAGTAGACCCTTGCGTTTACCCAGTTAGACGGGTCTCTCCTTATCCTCTGACTTCTCCTGAGCACCACCGGCTGATCAGCCACTGGACTATGTGGTTCTATGTTGTTCTCTGTATCACCCACCGTGGCCTCATCGGCCGGTGGCCTCGTCCGGTTGATCATCATTCATGGCAGGTGCGCCTTGATCATGATCCAGATCATCTTCCATATCATTTTCCCCCTCAGGATTAAGGGGAACTGCCACTGTAGGCTCAGAGATGGAGGAAGGGCCGGCCGAGGGAGGAGAGATGCCTAGATTCTCAAAGAGGACTCGGAGGTTGGCCGCCCTGTCAGATTGAGACTGAGCCAGATTCTGGAGAGTATCCCAATCTCTCTCAGTGTAGTATCGTTTGTGCTCTAGGAACTTCACATCACGAGACACCAACACCCTGCCAGTTTGTGGTACAAGGCACTTGTACCCTTTCTGAGTGGTTGAATAGCCAATGAGCATGGCCTTGGTACTCTTTTCATCCAGCATACAACGGTTTTCTCCTGGAATCAAAACATAACACACACATCCAAAGACACGTAAGTGTTCAATAGTAGGTGGTGAACCAGTAAGTACCTCAAAAGGGGATGAGTCCTGAAGGATCCTAACATGCAGCTACCACAGCATCTCCCCAAAACCTTTTTGGTACATTGGCATGGAACATCATGGACCTTGCTACTTCCATGAGGTGTCTGTTCTTTCTTTCAGATACTCCATTTTGTTGAGGTGTGTATGGACAACTGGTTTGATGGATCATTCCATGTTTGGTCATGTATTGTTTGAATGCATGGCTTGTATACTCTCCCCCATTATCTGACCTTAACACTTTTACTTTGGCACTATAATGGTTAGTCACATATGCATGAAAGCTAATAAAGGCTTCTAGTACTCTGTCCTTAGATGGAAGCAAGGTTAGCCAAGTGTATTTGGATTTTTCATCTATAAATGTGACAAAATACTTATGGTTTTCTCTTGAATAACAGGGTGAGGTCCACACATCAGAGTGAACTAAGTCAAAACAATTGTCATACAGAGTAGATGATTTGGGAAAAACAGTCTTGCAATGTTTACCAAGTATACAAGCTTCACATTCAGAGTTCTGAAACTTAATTCTAGGTAACAACAAGTTTAAAGCCCTATGATGAGGGTGACCTAGCCTAGCATGCCAAGTTGCATTGTCAATGCTAACAACATTAAAAGGTCAAGTGTGTACTTCCTTTGAGATAAGAAGAGACCTTCCTTTGATCTACAAACTTCTATCCCAAGGAAGTACTTGAGTTCTCCAAGATCTTTTATATCAAAGACTGATTTCAAATGAGCTTTAGTTTCTTGAATACCAACCTTGTCATTCCCTGAGATGATGATATCATCTACATAAATGAGAATGACTATAATACCTTCTTGGCTTTGCAAAGTGAAGAGAGTATGGTCTGCTTCTGATCTCCTGAAGCCACGGTCCATCAAGGTGACACTAAGCTTTCTGTACCATGCTCTAGGTGACTGCTTCAGTCCATATATGGCCTTCCTCAATCTTAGTACTTTGCCGGATCTCACAATGTCTTTAAGGCCTGGTGGTGGTGTCATGTACACTTCTTCCTCTAACTCCCCTTGCAGGAAAGCATTCTTGACATCCATCTGCCATAGATCCCATTCCAAGTTTGTTGCAATAGAGAGAACCACACGCACTGTGTGTAGCTTTGCAACTGGAGCAAATGTGTCTCTATAGTCCTCTCCATAGGTTTGGGTAAAGCCTCTTGCTACCAGCCTAGCTTTGTATCTCTCAATCTCTCCACTGCTCTTGTACTTGATGGTGAATACCCATTTTGAGCTGACTGTCTTCTTGCCTTTAGGTAAGTCAGCCTCATCCCATGTGTGGTTTCTTTCCATGGCATTGGTTTCTTCTTTAACAGCATCTCTCCAAACCTTATGCTCACGGGCTTCTTCATAAGTCTTTGGTACTTCTTCTTGGTCGAGCATACTGATGAACCCTTGATGATCCTCTGGAATGTGAGCTAGGGAGCAAACAGCTTGAGTAGGATGAGCCACAGCTTGGCAATTGTAGTATACTCTTGTATTTATCCAGTTTGATGGATCCTTCCTCAGCCGTTGACTTCTTCTCAGTCCGGATGGTTGATCAGCTTGTATAGGATCTGACGGCTGGGATGATTCACCTTCTGCCTCTGCCGTGGGAATCACTTCACTGTCTGCTCCAGCTTCTTCCGGTTCATCCTTATCCTCATTCTCCTGAGTATCATTCCCATCTGCAGCTTCAGCTTGGTCATGCTCATTGCACAAATTCTTCCCCTCAGGAACAAGGGGAGCTGCAGAAGAGCGGGAGGAAGGTGGGATTGAGGGTGGAGAAGCACCCGGTGGGGAGACCCCTAGGTTCTCGAATAGGACCCTCAGGTTTACAGCTCGGTCAGACTGAGACTGAGACAGATTTTGAAGACTCTCCCAATCCTTCTTGGTGTAATAGCCCTGGTTCTCCAAGAACTTGACATCCCGGGACACTAATACACGTCCAGTCTCTAGCACAAGACACTTGTATCCCTTTTGCGTGCATGAGTAACCAAGGAACATACTCTTTATGCTTTTGGCATCAAGCTTACTACGGTTCTCACCAGGCACTAGGACATAACCTACACAACCAAACACACGCAAGTGGTCAAGAGAAGGCTTAGTGTTAGTAAGTACCTCAAATGGGGATTTGTCTTTAAGGATCCTGGTTGGTAGTCTATTGATAAGGTAGCAAGCTGTAACTACAGCATCCCCCCAGAACTTCTTTGGGACATTGGTGTGGAACATCATGGACCTGGCCACTTCCATGAGGTGTCTATTCTTTCTTTCAGCCACACCATTCTGTTGGGGAGTATATGGACAACTGGTTTGGTGGATGATCCCATTGTTGGACAGAAAATCCTTAAAGGCATGACTTGTATATTCCCCACCATTATCTGATCTCAACACTTTCACTCTTCCATTATAATTGTTAGTAACATAAGCATGAAAACTGACAAATGCTTCTAAAACACGATCTTTGGATGGGAGCAATGTGAGCCATGTATATTTGGATTTCTCATCTATGAAGGTGACAAAATATTTATGATTTTCTCTAGAGAAACATGGAGAAGTCCAAACATCTGAATGAACTAGATCAAAGCAATGTTCATAGATAGTAGAAGACTTAGGAAAAACAGATTTGCAATGTTTACCCAAAATACAAGCTTCACAATCCTCATTTTGAAACTTAACACTAGGTAACAACAAGCTTAAAGCCCTAGAATGAGGGTGACCTAATCTAGCATGCCAAATTGCATTATTAGCCACACCAACATTGAAACTAAAACCGGATGAAAAGGAAGAGGGGGACTTCATGTCTTCAAGTACATAAAGGCCATCCTTAGTTGTCCCTTGCCCAAGAACTTTGTTGGTCTCAATATCCTGAAAGCACACATCATTAGGTCCAAAAATTGCCATGCAATTCAAGTCAGAGGTGGCCCTTTTTACAGATAACAAATTGGAAGTGAATATAGGCATATAAAAGGCTTGAAATTCTTTATCAAACAAGTTCAAGTTTCCAATTCCTTTAATCTCTACTTTCTCACCATTAGCAATACTAGCATGTCCTAAGGCAGGTTTCATATTGTTAATGAGGTTAGAATCACTAATCATGTGATGACTAGCTCCTGAATCAACAATCAAAGGTTTCTTATCACTAGAGATTAAAGCCGGGTTTACCATACTACAAGAAGCATGATAACTAAAGGGTTGAAACTTGTTACCAGACTCCTTGAGTGCCTTGATCAGGGTATCAAGGTCTGCTTTCGTCACATACTCAGGGTTGATTCCCCCAGAGCTCTCAGCGGGATTGGATGAACTGCTTTTGTCCTGGTTGCCATTTGACCCTTGTGCCATGTGAGCTCGTGAGTCTCTTGGTTCCCTACGGTTATCCTTCCATTTGCTCTGAGGAGGACGAGAGTCCCACTTGCTGGAATTAGGCCTGAGATGTGGGTGAAGTGAGTAACACTTAGACTTATGATGCCCATGCTTCTTGCAATGTTCACACACCACAGGATTAGAGTCCTCATGCCGGAAATAGCTCTTGTTAGCAGCCACCACTTCCTCTGCTTTGTGCGCCATTGCTAAGCCACCACCTTTGCCACCAAAGAGGCCAAGGGAGCCTTGTTCCTTCTGGATTTGTGAGCATACCTCTTCAAGGCTAGGAAGCTTTGGAGCTCTGAGTATGTGTTTGATGAGGTCATTATAGGATGGATTGAGCACCATGAGGAGAGCAAACACCTTGTCTTGCTCTCTCCTTTCGTTAATCAGCGCCATATCAGCAGTAGGAGGTCTCAGCATTTCCAATTCAGCCCATGAGGATCTGAACTTCCCAAAGAAGGTATTGAAGTCCATGTCCCCCTGGGTAAGGGTGTTGATGGATCTCTTCACCTCAAACACGCGTGTGAGGTTTGTAACATTACCAAACACGGTTTGAAGAGTGTCCCATAACTCCTTAGCTTTCTCACAATAGGAGTATGCATCAAGCATACTCGGCTCAAGGGACCGGTGGAGGATGGCAAGAACCGCTTGGTCTTCACGGTACCATTTGTTCTCCTCAGCCAGAACCACCGCTTCGTCCTCTCCTTCTTTGACCTCAGCCGTGAAGCTTTCAATGTGACTCCATAGGTTACAACCATTCAGGACCGCCTTTGCTGTCCTTGCCCAGGTGATATAGTTATCTCCTCCTTTGAGGACCACTGGTAACACAACAGATTTGACATTCTCCATTGCTCGCTTGCAGTTTTGGAGAAGAGACACGCTTTTACCCACGGGACAAAACTATGGACCGCTGGATAAAGACTGATGAACTTGAGTTTTCGTGAGGGAGACTGAACTAACGCCGACGTGAAGGTACGGTTGAAGGACTAGAGAAGTGTAGAACGAGATGGTATGGCAATAAAACAGTCTCTCTGACCTATTATCCAACGGTTAAAAGAGTGCACCGTTTGAAGAACACAAAATTTGCGCAGAGAAGGGTGAATGAAGAAGTTTAGAAGTGTAGAGAAGTGTTTGTGGATCTAGATAGCTCTGATACCATGTGAGTTTAGAGTGTGTGTTAAAAGAAAGGAACAGAAGTGAAATGAGATTGCGTGAGTTTGAGAGAGTTTGATGGATAAGTATAATGAAGAAAAGAGAACTTGTATTCCCTCAAACTTAATCTTTACAAACGTATGCACATACTCTTTTATAGACAGACAAGATACTAAGAGGAAAGAGAAAGATAGGGACATAAGGAATGGGGACAGAGTCGCTTGGTGGATACGAGGAAGAGACAGTGACAGCACCTAACGTTAAAAAGGAGCTTAACTCCACACGTGACACCTGCTTCCTTTTACACACGCGGTGTAACCACTTCTTGGTCAACTCTTCCAGATGCTTTCCACATTGTTTGACTTCTCCAACGGTAACAAGGTATGAGTGTGGGCCTTGCACCTTTGGTTACCAAAACTGTACGGATGGGCCTCATTTGTTGCGCATGGGCCTTGAGCTGCCATGACCAATACTTCCTTCTCTTCAATAGTTTCCTATCCTGCATCAACACTGCACCAATACCAACTCCTGAAGCATCACATTCAATTTCAAATGTTTTAAGAAAATCAGGGAGAATTAAAAGGAGAGCATTGATAAGCTTCTCTTTAAGGGCTTTGAAAGCCTGCTCTTGTGCCTCCCATCTGAACCCGACTTCTTTCTTGATAACTTCAGTTAATGGTGCGGCCAGAGTGCTAAAGTTTGGCACAAATCTTCTGTAGAACCCTGCTAACCCATGAAAGCTCCGAACTTCTCCAATACTCTTAGGTGTAGGCCATTCTTTGATTGCTTTAACCTTCTCTTCATCAACCTTAACTCCTTCTGCACTAACAAAAAAGCCTAGAAAGACAACCTCAGTAGTACAGAATGAACATTTAGAGAAGTTAGCAAAGAGAGATTGAGAACGAAGAACCTCCAGAACTTGGCGGATATGCTCCAGATGTTCTCTCAAACCTTTGCTGTAGATGAGAATGTCATCAAAGTAGACTACCACAAAAACTCCAATGAATGGTCTCAAGGCATGATTCATGAGGCACATGAAGGTGCTGGGAGCATTGGTGAGACCAAATGGCATGACTAGCCACTCATACAAGCCTTGCTTGGTCTTGAAAGCAGTCTTCCACTCATCCCCTTCCTTCATTCTGATCTGGTGGTAACCACTCTTCAAATCGATTTTAGAGAAGATTGTGGAACCACATAACTCATCCAGCATATCATCAAGCCTTGGAATAGGGTGTCTGTACTTCACTGTGATATTGTTGATAGCTCTGCAGTCTACACACATCCTCCATGTTCCATCTTTCTTAGGAACCAAGAGAACTGGTACTGCACACGGACTGAGACTTTCTCTGATGTGGCCTTTATTCATCAACTCTTCCACTTGCTTCTGAAGTTCCTTGGTCTCCACAGGGTTGGTTCTGTAAGCTGGTCTGTTTGGTAGCACTGACCCTGGTACTAGATCAATTTGATGCTCAATCCCACGAATTGGAGGTAGGCCTGGAGGTATCTCTTCTGGAAAGACATCCTTGTACTCCTCAATGATTTCTATCATCTCTTGTGGAAGTTCCTTTAAAGGTTTGGTACTAGCAAGTCTCCTTGTAGACAAACATGAAGGTTGTCATCTCAGGATCAAAGAGTTTATTGAACTCACTGTGGTTGATGTACAAGCTGTTTGAGACCCTTTCCTTATCCCTGCGGTTCATGTGGAGCTGGTCTTTGTAAATTTCGCTGGGTGATAAGGGTAGGAGAGTGACCTTGCGCCCTTTAAACTCAAAGGACTGCTTGTTGGTGTAGCCATCATGAAGAACTCTTCTGTCAAACTGCCATGGCCGGCCCAACAACAAGTGACTAGACTTCATTGGAATCACATCACGGAGTAGCTCATCCTCATACTTACCAATGGCTAACTTGACAAGTACCTGCTGCGAAACAGTTAAGGCCCCTTTGTTGTCTAACCATTGTAGCTGGTAAGGTCTTGGATGTGAAGTGGTTTTAAGGTTGAGTTTCTTCACCATCTCTTCACTTGCTGCATTGGTGCAACTACCTCCATCTACAATCAGTGTGCAAACCTTATCCTGGACCACACATCTGGTGTGGAAGAGATTCTCACGCTGGCCTCTATCATCTGGATGGATCTGAACACTCAATGTTCTGCGTGCCACTAACATCTCCCCTACTGCTGCTGGTTCTTCTTCTTCTTCTGTACCAACATCGGTTTCATTCTCTGAACTGTCTTGAGGTACTATCTCTCCTCCTTCTTGTAACAGGAACATCTTCTTGTTAGGACAGTCTCTGGAGTAATGCCCCATGCCTTGGCATTTAAAGCACCTGATGTTGCTAGTAGAAGTCCCACTCCTTGGTTTAAACTCGATCTTAACCTCTTCCTTGACTGTGGTTGAAGATGGTTTGTGATCCTTGGTGTAAGTAGGTTTAATGAGCTCCTTAGGCTTTCGAATGTTAGAGGAGAAGTTTGATCGGCCAATCCTCCTCTTGATCTGTGACTCAATCAATTCAGCCTTATGCACCATCTCTTGTACATCTTCATAGTTTTGTAACTCCACTTTGTCCTGAATTTCTCTGTTAAGTCCCCCAAGGAACCTAGACATCACCATGTCTTCTCCTTCTCTTAGGTCAGCTCGGATCATTAGGGCTCTTGGTAATAGTCTCGGACTGATCTGGTGCCCTGTATAAGTCGCCTGAGCTTGTTGAGGACCTCTCTCTGGTAGTGTGCAGGAACAAACTTCTTCCTCATCTGCATAGTTAGTTGCTCCCAGGTAGTGATTGGAAGCTCCCTGTGTCGGTCTCTGGTGATCCCCAACTGTTCCCACCACAAGAGTGCATAGCCATTGAATTCAGACACAGCTATCTTCACCTTGTTGAGCTCATATGTGCCTTGGACCAAAAAGTTTGATTCCATCTTCCTCTCCCAATCCAGGTAAGCTTCTGGATCATTGGTACCGTGGAAAGAAGGGAACTGAATCTTAATGTGCCTCAGCTGTTGTCCTAAGGGATCATAGTCTCTGTCGTGGTCTCGGTTTCGATCCCTCCTTATGGTGTGAAGGCTGTCATCTGACCTCTCTTCTTCTTCTGAGTACTCAGGTTCTGTCTCTAGTTGGACTCAGTGTCGTGGTGTTCTGTTTGGTCTGCGACTTCCTCTTCCCGTGCCCTGAGTATTTCTGGTCTGATGGGTGCGGGGTTCCCTACCTCCTGTAGGTGGTCGGACTGTGTTATCTCTAGGTTGTCTAGAAGAGGTTCCCACATGTGCTTTTCCCTTGGCAAGGCGGATTGCTTCTCTAGGGCTGGGTGGTTCTGTTGAGGCAGTCTCTGCTGTGCTATGCTCCTTCAACAGATCTTTGAATCGGACCTCAAACTTGTTGTTGAGTTGTTCTATCTGTTGCATAAGTTGAGTAGCCACAGATTGGTTTGCCTCTCTGATCTGTTGAGCCATGGTTTTGATTCAGAGCTTCCATAGCCTCTGCTGAAAGCTCCATGGTACCTGAGACAATCAAAACAACTCACAGTAAAAGTTCTAAAAACAATACTTCTGTATACCTAAAACTTTTAAAACTTGATGCATAAAAGAAAGGATATCACAAAAAGAAAAGAGGGGGTTTTAGGGTTTTCTCAGCCTTTGGTTCAGAGTTGGCTCTGATACCACCTGATATGAACTCCCTTGATCACTCTAAAGGAAAGGCTGACGTCCTGTGAATGATGGATGATGAGATTGAGCACGAATTTGGTGATGAGGGGGGGATTCCGTGAGTTTTATGGATTGAGGGTGAAGATTAGGATTGGATACAATGGTTTTATGGATTGAATTCAGATGATTAGAACAGATAGAAGAGTTTCAAGGTCACTAATGAAACTCGGATTTCATGAACTCATTCAAGGAATCAAAGGTGAGAGAAGAGATGCAATCTATTGCTTTTCATTAATGTTCTTCGCTAACCTCTCTTAGGAGGCTGATTACAGTTTAAATACAACTCTCAGATAACCTAAAACTAAACAACATGCTGTTTTAAAACAATCAGTAAACAGCATGGTGTTTTAAAAATTTAAAACAACAAGCATTCTAAACACAAATTAAAAGAAACAACAAGGTGTCCCAACCCACAGGTTCCTAATTGGTGCACCTTTAAAATCACTAAGTACAAGCCATAGTGACTTGTACATTATTACCCAAAGGTAATGACTCCTAAGCAACTCAACATAGTGACTCATCTGCCTCATTAAAAACCATGCTGAGAAAACCCAGTGGGACAAAACTCATCATGGGAAAAAGAGTACAGACTCATCACCTTAAGTTACTTAGTTATCATTACTGGGTGGAGTCTTCTGGCTGAAGATGTTGAACACTTGGATAGTGGGTAGGGTAAGTAATCCTTCAGCTAGAAGGGAATGAGCTTCCCTAGCCAGTTCCTTAGCTCTGGATCGTGTGACTCTTCCTACTATCTCTGGCTCTTCCTTTGGCTCCTTAAATGTTGTGCTATCCATGATTACATCACAATTGGATACCGACCAGGATCCTTCAGAGTAAGTTTTAGAAGATGAAACAGATGAAGAACCTATAGGTTCGAATAGAGAGAGAGTGATGAAGAACAGATGATATTATTGAAATAGAAATGGAACTCAGTCCATAAGTGTATATTTACAATGGTTTCGACATAGAGTATATATAGACAGACAGGATAGACTACAAAGAGAATGAAAGTGACATGTGTGGACAGGAAGAGCTGGAGAGAGAGAAGGGAAGTGGTTCAAGGTCGCAGGTCGCTGAAAGCGACCGCTCCTAACGGCTGGGAACCTTAACTCCACACGTGACTCTTCATTGTTGTGACCAACAACGGTCACAAGGATTTGAAGTCCTCTTGCACTTCTTCCTTCATTATTTGGTGAGTGTTGAGTCGTGTTCTACAAGTCAGCCTGTTCCTTGCTTCACACGATCTGGCCATGACTTGTATCACACGGTTTAATACTCCCCCTCAAGCTTAACCACATGAGCAGTGTGGTCAAGCTTGGAGCCGTGAGTCTACACCTCATTAAAAACCTTAGCAAGCAAAACCACATGGGACAAAAGCTGTACATAAGGAAAAGAGTGTGAGTCTCACGGCCAAGGGTCTTCAAGGCCCGGTCGGTTGATATCAATGAGGCCTAGCTTCTCATAAGCAAACTCACAGGTCTTGAGGCTTGCGGACTTGGTAAAGATATCAGCCAGCTGATCAGAGCTCTGTGTATAGGAGGGCAGGATGACTCCAAGTTGCATTTGCTCTCTGACCTTATGACAATCGACTTCTATATGCTTGGTTCTTTCATGGAACACTGAGTTAGATGCTATATGAATTTCTGCCTGGTTATCACAATGCATAGTGATAGGCATAGTGACTTCCCTCCCTAGGTCTTTTAGTAACATCTTCAACCACATCAGTTCGGTTGTGAGTCTTCTCATGGCTCGGTACTCAGCCTCAACACTAGAACATGCGACCACCTTTTGCTTCTTGCTTTTCCAGGTAACTAAGTTCCCTCCAACAAAGGTACAATAGCCTGTGATTGATCTCCTATCCTCTCGGTCACCAGCCCAATCCGCATCGCAATAGCCAACCACTTATGTGCTTCTATTACACCCCATCCAAATGCCTTGTCCCGAAGAGCCTCTGAGGTACCTCAGTATGCGATCCACCATTCTCCAATGAGACTCCCTTGGCTCTTGCATGTGTTGGCTAATCTGATTCACAGCAAAACACAGGTCAGGTCTGGTGAGAGTGAGATAGATAAGCTTACCCACTAATCTTCGGTAAAGCTTGGCATCTTCAAACGGTCGATCTTCTTCATGCTCTTGTTGTTGATGAACCTTATAAGCATCTTCAAGAGGTGTTTTAGCTGATCTTCCTTCCTTAACACCTGATTCACTTAAAAGATCAAGTGTGTATTAGAGTGAAGCAGGCCTAAGGAGATGTGAAGGCCAAACATGAAGTGAAGACCAAGCATCTCCATAACAAAATGAAGAAGAAGAGAAGTGTCAAAGCCATGAAAAAGAAGCTCATCACATGATCAAGTCATCAAGAGGAGAATCAGATTTGTGTATAAGAAGCAAATGAGGCTTTAGGAGTCATGGAGTGTGTTGCAAGCAATGAAGACTTGCACAAGAGCTTTATGAGTCATGGAGTGTGTTGCAAGCAATGAAGACTTGCACAAGAAGACATTGCCTAGTGAAACCACATGAAGTGTGTGCTTAAGGAGGAGCTGGCAACTTGATAGATCAACCAAAGAAGAGGTGCCATGAAGCCAGCGACTCAACCGCCAAGTCTTTACCAAGTTGGGCCGTCCGTACAAAAAGCCCAATAAAGGCCCATTAAGGGCCCAATGAATTGGGATGAAATTGGTCAAGCCCAATATGAAGTCAAGCCAAACGAAGAGGCAAGAGTCACGTGTAGTTTATTGTAACCACTTTCCTTCTAGAAGTTAATTTAATTATACACAAAATCAAGCTGCAATGAGGAAGGAAGGATCACGTGTCCATTTAAGTTAGTCAAGTGGAGGGAGCCGTTTGTGAGCTGTCCCTTTCAGCATTTGTTCTCTTGTGTAATTCAAATTCTACTCTCTTTGCCTATAAATAAAGGCCTCTACCAATGTAATATGACACACAGAAATAAGAAGAGACAAGTCTTGATATCAAATTTTGTTTAGCTTAATCTACTTTACTTTTGTTTAACTTAATGTTAGCAATGTAGAGAGTTCAAGTTAAACAGTTTGGATCTGCCTTAAGGCAGACAATTTCTTGTCAATCTTACTTAAATAATCATTTAAACTCTTTCTTATTTATGTTACACACTAGCTTAAGTGAACTAATCCTTTTTCTCTAAGCCCACAAACTCTCTAATTGTTGTGATGCTAAACTGGATTTAAGGCTCACTCTAGTGCAATCTTTTCTTATTGAAGTGAATTCATGTTTAGTTAATGATGGACACAATCACAAGTTGATTGTTGTTTCTCTTATGATGTGAGGCAATCCTCACTTAAACCAACAGTGTGTACTTCCTTTGGGATAAAAAGAGACCCTCCTTTTATCTACATACTTCTATCCCAAGGAAGTACTTTAGTTCTCCAAGATCCTTAATATCAAAGACAGATTTTAAATATGATTTGGTGTCTTGAATACCTACCTTGTCATTCCCTGAGATGATGATATCATCAACATAAATGAGAATGACTATAATACCTTTATGGCTTTGCAAGGTGAAGAGGGTATGATCAGCTTCTGATCTGTTGAATCCCCGATCCAAGAGAGTCACACTCAGCTTACGGTACCATGCCCTTGGAGATTGCTTCAAGCCATAGATTGCCTTCCTTAGTCTGAGCACCTTTCCTGCTTGCACAATGTCCTTCAGACCTGGTGGAGGTGTCATGTATACTTCTTCCTCTAGCTCCCCCTGAAGGAAAGCATTCTTCACGTCCATCTGCCACAGTTCCCATTCCAGGTTGGTAGCAATGGACAGGATCACCCTAACCGTATGTAGCTTTGCAACTGGTGCAAAAGTGTCACGGTAGTCTTCTCCATATGTCTGAGTGAACCCTCTTGCAACTAGCCTGGCCTTGTACCTTTCAATTTCTCCATTGCTCTTGTACTTAATGGTGAAGACCCATTTAGAGCTCATAGTCTTCTTTCCTTTAGGTAAGTCAGCTTCATACCAAGTGTGGTTTCTCTCCATAGCATTGGTCTCTTCTTGGACCGCATCTCTCCATTCTTTGATTTCTTTGGCCTCATCATACGATCTTGGAACTTCTTCCTGATCAAGAACACTGATGAACGCCCTGTGATCTTCTGGAATGTATGCTAGAGAACATACTGCCTGAGTTGGATGAGCCACAGCTTGGCAATTGTAGTAAATTCTTGTGTTTACCCAGTTAGACGGGTCTCTCCTTATCCTCTGACTTCTCCTGAGCACCACCGGCTGATCAGCCACTGGACCATGTGGTTCTATGTTGTTCTCTGTATCGCCCACCGGCCTCATCGGCCGGTGCGGTAGCTTCGTCCGGTTGATCATCATTCATGGCAGGTGCACCTTGATCATGATCCAGATCATCTTCCATATCATTCTCCCCCTCAGGATTAATGGGAACTGCCATTGTAGACTCAGAGATGGAGGAAGGGCCGGCCGAGGGAGGAGGTATGCCTAGATTCTCAAAGAGGACCCGGAGGTTGGCCGCCCTGTCAGACTGAGACTGAGCCAGGTTCTGGAGAGTATCCCAATCTCTCTCAGTGTAGTACCCTTTGTGTTCTAGGAACTTCACATCACGAGACACCAACACCTTGCCAGTTTGTGGTACAAGGCACTTGTATCCTTTCTGAGTGGTTGAATAGCCAATGAACATGGCCTTGGTACTCTTTTCATCCAGCTTACTACGGTTTTCTCCTGGAACCAAAACATAACACACACATCCAAAGACACGTAAGTGTTCAATAGTAGGTGGTGAACCAGTAAGTACCTCAAAAGGGGATGAGTCCTGAAGGATCCTGGTCGGTATCCGATTGATTAAGTAACATGCAGCTACCACAGCATCACCCCAAAACCAATTTGGTACATTGGCATGGAACATCATGGACCTTGCTACTTCCATGAGGTGCCTGTTCTTTCTTTCAGACACTCCATTCTGTTGAGGTGTGTATGGACAGCTGCTTTTACTTTGGCATTATAGTGGTTAGTAACATATGCATGAAAGCTAATAAAGGCTTCTAGTACTCGGTCCTTAGATGGGAGCAAGGTTAGCCATGTATATTTGGATTTTTCATCTATAAATGTGACAAAGTACTTATGGTTTTCTCTTGAATAACAGGGTGAGGTCCAAACATCAGAGTGCACTAAGTCAAAAAAATTTTCATAGAGAGTAGATGATTTTGGAAAAACAGTCTTGCAATGTTTACCAAGTATACAAGCTTCACATTCAGAGTTTTGAAACTTATTTCTAGGTAACAACAAGTTTAAAGCCCTATGTGTTAGTTTAAGTGAGGATTGCCTCACATCATAAGAGAAACAACAATCAACTTGTGATTGTGTTCTTCATGAACTAAACATGAACTAAACATGAACTCATTTGAACAAGAAAAGATTGCACTAGAGTGAGCCTTAAATCCAGTTTAGCATCACAACATTTAGAGAGTTTGTGTGCTTAGGAAAGAAGGATTAGCTCACTTAAGCTAGTGTATAACTTAAATAAGAAAGATTTTAAGTGATAATTTAAGTAAGATTGACAAGTAATGGGCTGTCTTAAGGCAGCCTCTAAACTGTGTAACAATAACTCTCTACATTGCAACCATTAGGTTAAACACTAAGTAAAGAAGGTAAAGCTACACAAGTTTATTATCAAGACTTGTTTCTTATTTCTGTGTGTGTATTTTACAATGAGGTTACAAGCCTTTAAATAGGCAAAGGGGAGCTATGTTAAGACATAAAACATCCCTTTAATCCTAACCATTCATTTTATGCTTCAATCATAGCCCTTGAATTCAAATAGCTTGTGTGGTCCACTTTGTGGTCCACACCACTTTTGTCTTCTAGTGAAATTGGCTCCAAGATTCAAATTCAAACTCCTTCTTCTAGAAGGTATTTCATGCCACAAACTCCTTTGGGCTTCTTAATGGGCCACGCCATTCTTCAACAATCTCATTGGGCCCTTAATGGGCTTGTACAGAAGGCCCATTAAGGAATTGTACAGATGGCCCAACAAGCTTCACCTCCGCCTTGATTTCTTCTTGCACCGGCGGGTAAGTCTTGGTCGCCAGCTTCAACCGCTGGCTCCTATGGTGGTTCATACTTGACCACCAGTCTTCTTGTTGTTTCACATAACCTTGCCTTGTTGCACAAGCTTCAATTGCTTGCAACACACTTCATGACTCCACAGCCTTCATTGCTTCTTCTTCACATGTTTGATCATCCTCTTGATGTCTTCATCATGTGTTTAGCTTCTTATAGGCTGAGTTTATGCTTGACACTTCTCTTCTTCTGCATTTTGATGTGGAGATGCTTGGCCTTTACTTTCTTCGTTTGGCCTTCTCATCTCCTCACTCTAATACTATGATGAGGGTGTCCTAATCTAGCATGCCAAGTTGCATTATCAATACCAACTACATTAAAGCTAAAGCCGCTTGAAAGAGAAGAAGAAAGCTTAGTGTCTTCAAGCACATAGAGTCCATCCTTAGTGGTTCCTTGTCCAAGAACCTTACTTGTTTCAATATCCTGAAAGGAAACATCATTAGGACCGAAAATAGCATAACAGTTTAAATCAGAGGTTGCCTTCTTAACTGACAGTAAGTTAGATGTGAATGTTGGCATATAGAAAGCTTGTGATTCTTTATCAAACAATTTCAGGTTACCAATTCCTTCTATCTGGACTTGTTCACCATTAGCTATACTCACATATCCTAAAGTAGGTTTAATATTTCCAATAAGCTTAGAGTCACTAATCATATGATGACTAGCTCCTGAATCCACAATCAATGGTTTAACACTGGTTGAATCTAGCCTAACATTGCTACAAGATGCATGAAAGCTCAAGGGTTTTACAGAGTTACCAGAATCCTTGAGTGCTTTGATGAGAGCATCAAGGTCGGCTTTCTTGACAAACTCTGAGTGTGTCTCCAAGGGTTGGCTCGACGGTCCCCCCTTTTCTTGATTCCAACTGGAACCAGACGCCATATGAGCACGAGTCTCCCTGTGATTGTGGTTGTCCCTCCAATGTCCTTGGTTAGGAGAGCGAGAGTCCCATCTTCCTGATTGAGGAGGGAATCGCTTTAGGTGAGGATGAAGAATGAAGCATTTCTCCTTGGTGTGTCCTGGCTTCTTGCAATAGGTGCAAACCACAGAATTGCCTTCTCCAGGTCGGTAATGGCCTTTGTTAGCCAACGCATTGGTCTCCTCTGCTTTGTTGGCCAACACAAGGTCTCCACCTTTCCCACCAAATAGACCAAGAGAGCCTTGTTCCTTCTGGATTTGTGAGCACACTTCATCAAGACTTGGAAGCTTGGTTCCACGGAGGATGTGTTTAATAAGATCGTTGTAGGCTGGATTGAGAACCATTAGGAGGGCAAACACCTTATCTTGCTCTCTTCGTTCATTCAGGACAGCCGCATCCAGAGAAGGTGGTCTGAGCATCTCCAGCTCAGCCCAAGAGGACCTGAACTTTCCAAAGAAGGTGTTGAAGTCGGTATCTCCTTGGCTCAGTTGGTTGATGCTTCTCTTGATTTCAAAGACCCGGGTAAGGTTTGACACATTGCCAAAGACATTCTTCAAGGTATCCCATAACTCCTTAGCACTTTCGCAGTATGAGTAGGCTTCAAGAACAGAGAGAGTTAGAGATCCTTGAAGAATAGCAAGCACCGCTTGGTCCTCTGAGAACCACTTCTCTGCCCTGGCCCCTTCATCAGCCGCGTCCTTCTCTCCATGTTTGGCTTCATCCTCGGTCGCCTTGTTGTCTTCGACATGGCTCCATAGTTTGCGACCACACAAAACAGCCTTAGTGGTTCTAGCCCATAGGAGGTATTTGTCTGCACCCTTGAGTACCACAGGAAGAGTGACTGGCTTGTTGTTTTCCATTGTAACTCGTCGGGAGCTTGAAGAGCAGCTTGAAGAACAGCTATGGACCGCTGGACAAAGAGATGTATCTGACTAAGGACCGCTGGATAAAGGACTCACAATTGTAAAGATTGAGAGTTTAAGATACCACACACAAGCTAGAAGTGTTTATGAGAAGAGAGGAAGTGACAAAGGTCAGAGAGCACAAGGATTGAAGAGATTCGAATGAGCTATTGTCCAATGGACAAAAGGAAATGAAGAACAGATTTCTTGAGTTCGACAGAGAGTTTTTTAGAAAGAGATTGAAGACTAAATAAGAAGAGCTTTTATTGCTCTGATACCATGTAAGTTTTAGAAGATGAAACAGATGAAGAACCTATAGGTTCGAATAGAGAGAGAGTGATGAAGAACATATGATATTATTGAAATAGAAATGGAACTCAGTCCATAAGTGTATATTTACAATGGTTTCGACATAGAGTATATATAGACAGACAGGATAGACTACAAAGAGAATGAAAGTGACATGTGTGGACAGGAAGAGCTGGAGAGAGAGAGAAGGGGAGTGGTTCAAGGTCGCAGGTCGCTGAAAGCGATCGCTCCTAACGGCTGGGAACCTTAACTCCACACGTGACTCTTCCTTGTTGTGACCAACAACGGTCACAAGGATTTGAAGTCCTCTTGCACTTCTTCCTTCATTATTTGGTGAGTGTTGAGTCGTGTTCTACAAGTCAGCCTGTTCCTTGCTTCACACGATCTGGCCATGACTTGTATCACACGGTTTAATATTCAGGACTCATCCCCTTTTGAGGTACTTACTGGTTCACCACCTACTATTGAACACTTACGTGTCTTTGGATGTGTGTGTTATGTTTTGGTTCCAGGAGAAAACTGTAGTAAGCTGGATGAAAAGAGTACCAAGGCCATGTTCATTGGCTATTCAACCACTCAGAAAGGATACAAGTGCCTTGTACCACAAACTGGCAAGGTCTTGGTGTCTCGTGATGTGAAGTTCCTAGAGCACAAAGGGTACTACACTGAGAGAGATTGGGATACTCTCCAAAATCTGGCCCAGTCTCAGTCTGACAGGGCGGCCAACCTCCGGGTCCTCTTTGAGAATCTCGGCATACCTCCTCCCTCGGCCGGCCCCTCCCCCACCTCTGAGCCTACTATGGCAGTTCCCCTTAATCCTGAGGGGGAGAATGATATGGAGGATGATCTGGATCATGATCAAGGTGCACCTGCCATGAATGATGATCAACCGGACGAAGCTACCGCACCGGCCGATGAGGCCACGGTGGGTGATACAGAGAACAACATAGAACCACATGGTCCAGTGGCGGCCGATCAGCCGGTGGTGCTCAGGAGAAGTCAGAGGATAAAGAGAGACCCGTCTAACTGGGTAAACAAGGGTTTACTACAATTGCCAAGCTGTGGCTCATCCAACTCAGGCAGTATGTTCTCTAGCATACATTCCAGAAGATCACAGGGTGTTCATCAGTGTTCTTGATCAGGAAGAAGTTCCAAGATCGTATGATGAGGCCAAAGAAATCAAAGAATGGAGAGATGCGGTCCAAGAAGAGACCAATGCTATGGAGAGAAACCACACTTGGTATGAGGCCGATTTACCTAAAGGCAAGAAGACTGTGAGCTCTAAATGGGTCTTCACCATCAAGTACAAGAGCAATGGAGAAATTGAAAGGTACAAGGCCAGGCTAGTTGCAAGAGGATTCACTCAGACATATGGGGAAGACTACCGTGATACCTTTGCACCAGTTGCAAAGCTGCATACGGTTCGGGTGATCTTGTCCATTGCTACCAACCTGGAATGGGAACTGTGGCAGATGGACGTGAAGAACGCTTTCTTTCAGGGGGAGCTAGAAGAAGAAGTGTACATGACACCTCCACCAGGCCTGAAGGACATTGTGCAAGCAGGAAAGGTGCTCAGACTAAGGAAGGCAATCTATGGCTTGAAGCAATCTCCAATGGCATGGTACCGTAAGCTGAGTGTGACTCTCTTGGATCGGGGATTCAACAGATCAGAAGCTGATCATACCCTCTTCACCTTGCAAAGCCATAAAGGTATTATAGTCATTTTCATTTATGTTGATGATATCATCATCTCAGGGAATGACAAGGTAGGTATTCAAGACACCAAATCATATTTAAAATCTGTCTTTGATATTAAGGATCTTGGAGAACTAAAGTACTTCCTTGGGATAGAAGTATGTAGATCAAAGGAGGTTCTCTTCTTGTCCCAAAGGAAGTACACACTTGATCTTTTAAGTGAATCAGGTGTTAAGGAAGGAAGATCAGCTAAAACCCCTCTTGAAGATGCATATAAGGTTTATCAACAACAAGAGCATGAAGAAGATCGACCGTTTGATGATGCCAAGCTTTACAGAAGATTAGTGGGTAAGCTTATCTATCTCACTCTCACCAGACCTGACCTGTGTTTTGCTGTTAATCAGATTAGCCAACACATGCAAGAGCCAAGGGAGTCTCATTGGAGAATGGTGGATCGCATACTGAGGTACCTCAGAGGCTCTCCGGGACAAGGCATTTGGATGGGGTGTAATAGAAGCACAGAAGTGGTTGGCTATTGCGATGCGGATTGGGCTGGTGACCGAGAGGATAGGAGATCAACCACAGGGTATTGTACCTTTGTTGGAGGGAACTTAGTTACCTGGAAAAGCAAGAAGCAAAAGGTGGTCGCATGTTCTAGTGCTGAGGCTGAGTACCGGGCCATGAGAAGACTAACAACCAAACTGATGTGGTTGAAGATGCTACTAAAAGACCTAGGAAGAGAAGTCACTATGACTATCACTATGCATTGTGATAACCAGGCAGCAATTCATATAGCATCTAACTCAGTGTTCCATGAAAGAACCAAGCATATAGAAGTCGATTGTCATAAGGTCAGAGAGCAAATGCAACTTGGAGTCATCCTGCCCTGCTATACACAGAGCTCTGATCAGCTGGCTGATATCTTTACCAAGTCCGCAAGCCTCAAGACCTGTGAGTTTGCTTATGAGAAGCTCGGCCTCATTGATATCAACCGGCCGGGCCTTGAAGACCCTTGGCCGTGAGACTCACACTCTTTTCCTTATGTACAGTTTTTTCCCATGTGGTTTTGCTTGCTAAGGTTTTTAATGAGGTGTAGACTCACGGCTCCAAGCTTGACCACACTGCTCATGTGGTTAAGCTTGAGGGGGAGTATTAAACCGTGTGATACAAGTCATGGCCAGATCGTGTGAAGCAAGGAACAGGTTGACTTGGAGAACACGACTCAACCCTCGCCAAATAATGAAGGAAGAAGTGCAAGAGGACTTCAAACTCTTGTGACCGTTGTTGGTCAAAACAAGGAAGAGTCACGTGTGGAGTTAAGGTTCCCAGCTGTTAGGAGCGGTCGCTTTCAGCGACCTGCGACCTTGAACCACTCCCCTTCTCTCTCTCTCTCCAGCTCTTCCTGTCCACACATGTCACTTTCATTCACTTTGTAGTCTATCCTGTCTGTCTATATATACTCTATGTCGAAACCATTGTAGATACACACTTATGGACTGAGTTCCATTTCTATTCAATAATATCATCTGTTCTTCATTCTCGCTATCACTCTCTCTATTCGAACCTATAGGTTCTTCATCTGCTTTCATCTTCTAAAACTATGGATTGAATTCATTGAAACCTTTCCCTATGTCATTCGGTATAAGAAAGGTAAAGACAATGTTGTGGCTGATGCTTTGTCTCGAAGGTATGTGCTCATCTCAACCTTAGATGCTAAGTTTCTCGGATTTGAGCAAGTTAAGGAGTTATATGAGTCTGATCTAGACTTCAAAGAACCATTTCTTGCTTGTTCTAGAACCGCAAGTGGCAAGTTCTATAGGAATGATGGTTACCTGTTTTATGCAAACCGATTATGCATTCCTAACTGTTCTTTGAGAGAATTTCTTGTAAGGGAAGCCCATGGAGGAGGATTAATGGGGCATTTCGGGATAGCAAAGACACTGAAGGTAGTGCAAGAACACTTCTTTTGGCCGCATTTACAAAGGGATGTTGAAAGGATCTGTGGCAGGTGTGTTACTTGTAAACAGTCTAAGTCCAAAGTGCAGCCTAATGGTATGTATACTCCCTTGCCTATTCCTACTCATCCGTGGAATGACATATCTATGGATTTTGTGCTTGGATTGCCTAGAACTAGGACAGGAAAGGATTCTATCTTTGTGGTTGTAGATAGATTTTCTAAGATGGCCCATTTTATTCCATGTCATAAAACTGATGATGCATTGCACGTAGCTGATTTGTTCTTTAGAGAGATCATTCGTTTGCATGGAATGCCTAGGACAATTGTTTCTGATAGGGACACTAAGTTCTTGAGTTACTTCTGGAAAACTCTTTGGTCTAAGTTAGGTACTAAGTTGTTGTTTTCAACTACTTGTCACCCGCAAACTGATGGACAAACTGAAGTAGTTAATAGGACTTTGTCAACTTTGCTAAGGGCTGTCATTAAAAAGAACCTTAGAACTTGGGAAGAGTGCTTACCACATGTTGAGTTTGCATATAATCATGCAGTTCATTCGGCTACAAAGTACTCTCCATTTGAGATTGTTTATGGTTTCAATCCTTTGTCTCCTTTGGATCTAATCTCTTTGCCTTTGAGTGAAAGAACTAGTTTAGATGGCGAGAAGAAAGCTAAACTTGTTAAACAGATCCATGAGAAAGCAAGGATCAACATTGAGGAGAAGACTAAGCAGTATGCTAAGAAAGCCAACAAGGGCTGACGCGAGCTAGTCTTTGATGTTGGAGATCAAGTTTGGGTTTACTTGAGGAATGACCGATTTCCGGCTGAAAGGAAGTCCAAACTTATGCCTAGGGTTGATGGACCATTTAAGATAGTCAAGCGGATCAACAACAATGCCTATCAAGTTGATTTGCAAGGTAAGTATCAAGTTAGTTCAAGCTTTAATGTTTCTGACTTAATTCCTTTTGTGGCAGATGATCAAGATTTGAGGTCAAATCCTTTTCAACCGGGAGGGGATGATGCGATCATGGATGGCACCAAGGATGGAGAACTTGAACCAGAACCAGAAGCTGAGCTTAAGGCTGTGGAATAGCATGGAGCAGAAGGCATGAAGCTTGTAGCTGAGGATGCTTTGCAAGTACCGGACGCTTTGCAAGTACCAGCCGGAGCCATGACCAGGGCGCGGACCAGGCAGCTGTCTCAAACGCTAAGTTCTTTACTTAGTTCTGCCAATGTTCAGTACAACCTTAAGGAGGAAGATGTGCAACACACGACTTTAGTAAGGTTCAGTAAGGATTTGGGAACCCCTTCCTAAATCGACTTTTAGTAAGGTTTCATGAAGATTTAGGTGGACCTTCCTGAATGGACGATTCGGATAGCATCAAGAGACCGCGTGTTCACATCAGTTGAAGAGTCAGTCAACATGGAATCAGTTCAGTCAAGTCTTTACTTCATTAATGTATTGTTTTCCGTGTTGTCTTATCTTGTTTTCAGAAACACAAACACTATATATGTATTTCGGAAACCATTGAATGAATAAGAAGTTAAGTTTGATCATTGCGATTGTCTTGGAGAGTGAATCTCTGTTGTTCCTTGTGAACAAACCCCTGTTGCTTGGTGAGTCATATCCAAACAACAACCCCTCTTCGGTCGTCTAAGTGAGTCATATCTTAGGACTGCTGAGGTTTGGAATATCAAGGGCCTTCGCATCCCTTGTGTGACCTAACGATCCATTCCTTTGTTCTTGAGAGCTAGTAGCTTAATTGAGTTCAAAGTCTATCCAGACCAACTTCAGAGTGTAATCCGTGGGAGGGAGTTGATCCCCGTATCATAAGAATAGTAATAACAATGAATACAACTAAAAATATCCATTGTGTGACTCTTAAATGAGGAACGAAAGCATATATACCTTGTTACTCACTCATTGTGAGACACCGTTAATCAACTAAATCCAATAGACCAAAAAGAGAAATTTGTAACTGAAATGAGTCCCATGAAGATAAGAAAAGGATTGTCATGTCCCCGAATGCTTAAAACATAATTTTAAAGAGTATAATTGGTCATAACAATGAATACCACTAGAAATATGCATTGTGGGACTCCTAAATTAGGAATGAGAAGCATATATACATTGTTTCTAATTCATTGGGAGACATCACTAATCAACCAAATCCAATAGACCAAAAAGAGGAATCTGGAACAGAAATGAGTCCCATGAAGATCGTAAAAGGAACTTCAAGTCCCCAAATTCTTAAAACAGAATTTTAAAGAGTAAGAATAGTAATAACAATGAATACCACTAAAAATATGCATTGTGTAACTCCTAAATAAGGAATGAAAAGCATATATACCTTGTTCCTCACTCATTGTGAGACACCGTTAATCAACTAAATCCAATAGACCAAAACGAGGAATCTAGAACTGAAATGAGTCCCATGAAGATCAGAAAAGGAACATCATATCCTAGAATGCTTGAAACATAATTTTAAAGAGTAAGAATGGTCATAACAATGAGTACCACTAGAAATATGCATTGTGGGACTCGTAAATAAGGAATCAGAAGCGTATATACCTTGTTCCTCACTCATTGTGAGACACCGTTAATCAACTAAATCCAATAGACCAAAAAGAGAAATCTGGAACTGAAATGAGTCCCATGAAGATAAGAAAAGGAACATCATGTCCCCGAATGCTTAAAACATAATTTTAAAGAGTAGAATTGGTCAAAACAATGTATACAACTAGAAATATGCATTGTGGGACTCCTAAATTAGGAATGAGAAGCATATATACATTGTTTCTAATTCATTGGGAGACATCACTAATCAACCAAATCCAATAGACCAAAAAGAAGAATCTGGAACTGAAATGAGTCACATGAAGATCGTAAAAGGAACTTCATGTCCCCAAATGCTTAAAACAGAAGTTTAAAGAGAAAAAATTGTAATAACAATGAATACCACTAAAAATAAGCATTGTGTGACTCCTAAATGAGGAATGAAAAGCGTATATACCTTGTTACTCACTCATTGTGAGACACAGTTAATCAACTAAATCTAATAGACCAAAAAGAGGAATCTGGAACTGAAATGAGTCCCATGAAGATTAGAAAAGGAACAACCTGTCCCCAAATGCTTAAAACATAATTTTAAAGAGTATAATTGGTCATAACATTGAATACCACTATATATATGCATTGTGGGACTCCTAAACAAGGAATGAGAAGCATATATCCATTGTTTCTCATTCATTGTGAGACATTGTTAATCAACCAAATCCAATAGACCAAAAAGAGGAATCTGGAACTGAGATGAGTCCCATGAAGATCGTAAAAGGAACATCATGTCCCAAATGGCTTAAAAAATAATTTTAAAGAGTAAGAATGGTCATATCAATGAGTATCACTAGAAATATGCATTGTGGGACTCCTAAATGAGGAATGAGAAGCATATATATACCTTGTTCCTCACTCATTGTGAGACACCATTAATCAACCAAATCAAATAGACCTAAAAGAGGAACCTGGAACTGAAATGAGTCCCATGAAGATCCGAAAAGGAACATCATGTCCCCGAATGCTTAAAAAATAATTTTAAATAGTAGAATTGGTCATAACAATGAATACTACTAGAAATATACATTATGAGACTCCAAAATAAGGAATGAGAACCATATATACGTTGTTTCTCATTCATTGGGAGACATCGTTAATCAACCAAATCCAATAGACCAAAAATAGGAATTAGGAACTGAAATGAGGCTCATGAAGATCGTAAAAGGAACTTCATGTCCCCATATGCTTTAAACAGAAATTTAAAGAGTAAGAATAGTAATAACAAAAAATACAACTAAAAATATGCAATGTGTGACTCCTAAATGAGGAATGAAAAGCATATATACCTTGTTACTCACTCATTGTGAGACACCATTAATCAACTAAATCCAATATAACAAAAAGAGAAATCTGAAACTGAAATGAGTCTCATGAAGATAAGAAAAGGAACATCATGTCCCCGAATGCTTAAAACATAATTTTAAAGAGTATAATTGGTCATAACAATGAATACCACTAGAAATATGCATTGTGTGACTCTTAAATAAGGAATGAGAAGCAAATATACATTGTTTCTAATTCATTGGGAGACATCACTAATCAACAAAATCCAATAGACCAAAAAGGGGAATCTGGAACTGAAATGAGTCCCATGAAGATCGTAAAAGGAACTTCAAGTCCCCAAATTCTTAAAACAGAATTTTAAAGAGTAAGAATAGTTATAACAATGAATACCACTAAAAATATGCATTGTGTGACTCCTAAATAAGGAATGAAAAGCATATATACCTTGTTACTCTCTCATTGTGTGACACAGTTAATCAACTAAATCCAATAGACCAAACAAGGAGTCTAGAACTGAAATGAGTCCCATGAAGATCAGAAAAGGAACATCATATCCCAGAATGCTTGAAACATAATTTTAAAGAGTAAGAATGGTCATAACAATGAGTACCACTAGAATATGCATTGTGGGACACCGTTAATCAACTAAATCCAATAGACCAAAACGAAAAATCTAGAACTGAAATGAGTCCCATGAAGATCAGAAATGGAACATGATATCCCAGAATGCTTGAAACATAATTTTAAAAAGTAAGAATGATCATAACAATGAGTACCACTAGAAATATGCATTGTGGGACTCGTAAATAAGGAATCAGAAGCGTATATACCTTGTTCCTCACTCATTGTGAGACACCGTTAATCAACTAAATCCAATAGACCAAAAAGAGAAATCTGGAACTGAAATGAGTCCCATGAAGATAAGAAAAGGAACATCATGTCCCCGAATGCTTAAAACATAATTTTAGAGAGTAAGAATAGTAATAACAATGAATATGACTAAAAATATGCATCGTGTGACTCCTAAATAAGGAATGAAAAGCATACATACCTTGTTACTCACTCATTGTGAGACACCGTTAATCAACTAAATCCAATAGACCAAAAAGAGGAACCTGGAACTGAAATGAGTCCCATGAAGATCAGTGATGCGATCATGGATGGCACCAAGGATGGAGTGCTTGAACCAGAACCAGATGCTGAGCTTAAGGCTGTGGAAGAGCATGGAGCAGAAGGCGTGAAGCTTGTAGCTGAGGATGCTTTGCAAGTACCGGACGCTTTGCAAGTACCGGACGCTTTGCAAGTACTAGACGGAGCCATGACCAGGGCGCGGACCAGGCAGCTGTCTCAAACGCTAAGTTCTTTACTTAGTTCTGCCAATGTTCAGTACAACCTTAAGGAGAAAGATGTGCAACACACGACTTTAGTAAGGTTCAGTAAGGATTTGGGAACCCCTTCCTAAATCGACTTTTAGTAAGGTTTCATTAAGATTTAGGTGGACCTTCCTAAATGGACGATTCGGATAGCATCAAGAGACCGCGTGTTCACATCAGTTGAAGAGTCAGTCAACATGGAATCAATTCAGTCAAGTCTTTACTTCATTAATGTATTGTTTTCCGTGTTGTCTTGTCTTGTTTTCTGAAACACCAACACTATATATGTATTTCGGAAACCATTGAATGAATAAGAAGTTAAGTTTGATCATTGCGATTGTCTTGGAGAGTGAATATCTGTTGTTCCTTGTGTACAAACCCCTGTTGCTTGGTGAGTCATATCCAAACAACAAACCCTCTTCGGTCGTCTAAGTGAGTCATATCTTAGGACTGCTGAGGTTTGGAATATCAAGGGCCTTCCGCATCCCATGTGCGACCTAACGATCCATTCCTTTGTTCTTGAGAGCTAGTAGCTCAATTGAGTTCAAAGTCTATCCAAACCAACTTCAGAGTGTAATCCGTGGGAGGGAGTTGATCCCCGTATCAAGTGGTATCAGAGCCCACTTTGAAGTTTGGTATCTATTTCGATCCATCTTTCTCACCTCTTCTTCTTCTTCTTAAAAAAAAAAAAAAAAAAGTTCTTTTCTGTCTATCTGTTCTCTGGGTGAGCCGCCTGATATTCAAAAAAAAAGAGTACACAAAAGAAAAGTGTTTAAGGAAGCAGGAGAAATCGGTTTCAAGGGTTGGTCAATCATCCAGAACCAAAAATCTTGCAATCTGTCTATCTACCTCTTCATCTACTCGGGTTGTTTGGATAGATTCATTGGGTTTGACAGATTTGTTCTATTGGAACTCTTGAGATTTCACTGTGAGAGATAAACACTTGTGAGGCAGAGGGTTTTGATTAACTCGTTTGTCTAAGTGCTTGCAGGAAAATCCACACAGGAGAACCGGCTGTTGAAGAGTTTGGACTGGCCGTTGAAGAGTTTCTGCTTCTTTAACTTGTTTGTTCTTGTTTGTAGGAAAGATGTCCAATCCAACTAATGATGAACAGGAAGACAACCAGAACGTTAGCCTTTCTAGAATACAAATGAGGGCCTTGATGGGAGAAATGAAAAGAATGATGAGATCAGAACTTGAGGAGATCAACGTTCGGCTTGATCGGGTCCAAGAGGACACCCAAACTAGACCACCACCAGAGGAAGCAACTGGTAGGTCACGAACCAGACAAAGGCGTACCAGGGCCAATGAAGAGTTTTATGAACACTCCTCTAGTGACAGCCAAAGAAGGACCAGACGGCCTAGAGAGACCCGGGGAAGACAAGATGATAACTTAGGTGGCCTTAAGTTAAAAATTCCATCCTTCCATGGTAAAAACGATCCAGATGCTTACCTAGAGTGGGAGAAAAAGATAGAACTGGTCTTTGATTGTCAGAACTATTCTGAACTTAAAAAGGTAAGGTTGGCCGCAACTGAGTTCTATGGTTATGCTATTAACTGGTGGGATTAAATTGTGACCAACAGGAGGAGAACAGGTGAAAGACCCGTAGCTACATGGGATGAGATGATTACTCTCATGAGGAAGCGTTTTGTGCCCAGCCACTACAACCGAGACTTGCATCAGAGGCTTAGGAGATTAGTTCAAGGAACTAAGAGCGTTGAGGATTACTTCCAAGAGATGGAGACGCTAATGATCAAAGCAGATGCTGATGAAGATCCGGAGGCAACAATGGCAAGATTTCTAGGAGGACTCAACCGTGACATCCAAGCCAGGTTGGAGATGCAAGAGTACGAGTGCCTAGAAGAGATGCTACACAAGGCGATCTTGGTTGAGCAGCAGGTTAAGAGAAAGAGTCTACCTAAGTCCACCTACACACCGGTTGCTAAACTTAGCTACCAAGACAAGGGTAAAGCTCTAACCAAACCTATTTCTGATTTTAAAACTAATCCATCTTCTAGTAGTGTCAAGGAAAAGGCAGAAGCTCCTACTACACGAGCCAGGGACATGAGGTGCTTCAAATGCCAAGGGCTTGGACACTATGCTAAGGATTGTACCAACAAGAGAGTCATGATTGTTCTGGAGAACGGTGACATAGAATCTGAGGATGAGAAGCCGCAAACAGATTCTGAGGGAGAGCAAATAGATTATCCTGCTCACGGGGAACTTATGGTTACTAGGAGAACCTTGAGTGCACAACTCAAACCTAAGGAGCATGAGCAGAGAGAGAACCTCTTTCACACTAGATGCTATGTCAATGACAAAGTATGTAGCCTGATCGTGGATGGAGGCAGCTGTACCAATGTGGCTAGCGAGACAATGGTTAAGAAACTCGGCTTGAGTATGAGGAAACACCCTCGGTCATACTCTCTTCAGTGGCTTAATGAAACAGGAGAGATGAAGGTGAGCAACCAAGTCCTAGTTCCAATCACCATTGGAAGGTACAAGGATGAAATCCTTTGCGACGTTCTACCTATGGAGGCCGGTCACATTCTTTTAGGAAGGCCTTGGCAATATGACAAAAGGGTCACACATGATGGGTACACAAACCATCACACCTTTGAACACCAAGGGAAGAAGATTATGTTGGCACCACTGTCACCACAAGAGGTACATCAGGATCAAAAACTTTTAAAGGAAATAAGAGAACAAGCCAAGCGAGATCATGAATCCAAATCATCCAAGGAAAGCGAATCCAAATTAGTAAGGCATTCTAACTTCTTTGCTAAAACTAGTGAGATCAAGAAAGCTTTGTTTTTTGATCAACCAATGCTTTTGCTAGTTTTTAAAGAAACACTAATGTCTTCTTCTAACAATGCACTGGAGCTTCCAAGTGAGTTTGAAACTCTTTTGCAAGGTTTTAGGGATGTGTTTCCTGATGAAAACCCGAAGGGACTACCTCCAATCAGAGGCATTGAGCACCAGATTGATTTCATACCAGGTGCTTCTCTTCCAAACAGACCAGCATACAGGACCAATCCTGTTGAAACTAAAGAGCTGCAAAAACAAATCAATGAGCTCATGGAGAAAGGATACATCAGAGAAAGCATGAGTCCATGCGCAGTTCCAGTTCTCCTTGTGCCCAAGAAAGATGGCAGTTGGCGTATGTGTGTGGATTGTAGAGCAATCAACAACATAACAGTTAAGTACAGACACCCCATCCCTAGATTAGATGATATGTTAGATGAACTACATGGATCATGCATCTTTTCGAAGATTGATTTGAAAAGTGGATATCATCAAATTAGGATGAAAGAAGGGGATGAATGGAAAACCGCTTTCAAAACTAAGCTAGGGTTGTATAAATGGTTAGTTATGCCTTTTGGTTTAACTAATGCACCTAGTACTTTCATGAGATTGATGAATCATGTCCTGAGAGCTTTCATAGGAGTCTTTGTTGTAGTATACTTCTATGACATTCTTGTCTATAGAAAAACACTTAGTGAGCACATTGATCATCTAAAATCGGTTTTAGGAGTGCTTAGGAAGGAAAAGCTCTATGCTAACTTGAAGAAATGCACTTTTGGGACAGATAATCTCGTGTTTTTGGGTTTTGTTTTGAGTGCAGATGGCATTAAAGTGGATGAGGAAAAGGTTAAAGCTATTATAGAATGGCCAAGTCCGAAAACCGTAGGAGAGGTCAGAAGCTTTCATGGCCTTGCGGGATTCTACAAGAGGTTTGTAAAGGACTTCAGCTCAATAGCAGCCCCTCTTACAGAAGTCATCAAGAAGAATGTGGGATTCAAATGGGAGCAAGCACAAGAAGACTCATTTCAGACATTGAAAGGGAAGCTTACGAATGCACCTCTTCTTGTTTTGCCTGATTTCCTGAAAACTTTTGAGATTGAGTGTGATGCCTCAGGAGTTGGAATTGGTGCTGTCTTGATGTAGGATAGGAAACCGATTGCTTACTTCAGTGAGAAGCTAGGAGGAGCCACTCTCAATTATCCAACATATGATAAGGAGCTTTATGCACTAGTGAGAGCTTTGCAAACTTGGCAACATTATCTATGGCCTAAGGAGTTCGTGGTGCATACTGATCATGAGACTCTCAAACACTTGAAAGGACAGCACAAGCTCAACAAAAGACATGCCAGATAGATTGAATTCATTGAAACCTTTCCCTATGTCATTCAGTATAAGAAAGGTAAAGACAATGTTGTGGCTGATGCTTTGTCTCGAAGGTATGTGCTCATCTCAACCTTAGATGCTAAGTTTCTCGGATTTGAGCAAGTTAAGGAGTTATATGAGTCTGATCTAGACTTCAAAGAACCATTTCTTGCTTGTTCTAGAACCGCAAGTGGCAAGTTCTATAGGAATGATGGTTACCTGTTTTATGCAAACCGATTATGCATTCCTAACTGTTCTTTGAGAGAATTGCTTGTAAGGGAAGCCCATGGAGGAGGATTAATGGGGCATTTCGGGATAGCAAAGACACTGAAGGTAGTGCAAGAACACTTCTTTTGGCCGCATCTACAAAGGGATGTTGAAAGGATCTGTGGCATGTGTGTTACTTGTAAACAGTCTAAGTCCAAAGTGCAGCCTAATGGTATGTATACTCCCTTGCCTATTCCTACTCATCCGTGGAATGACATATCTATGGATTTTGTGCTTGGATTGCCTAGAACTAGGACATGAAAGGATTCTATCTTTGTGGTTGTAGATAGATTTTCTAAGATGACCCATTTTATTCCATGTCATAAAACTGATGATGCATTGCACGTAGCTGATTTGTTCTTTAGAGAGATCATTCGTTTGCATGGCGTGCCTAGGACAATTGTTTCTGATAGGGACACTAAGTTCTTGAGTTACTTCTGGAAAACTCTTTGGTCTAAGTTAGGTACTAAGTTGTTGTTTTTAACTACTTGTCACCCGCAAACTGATGGACAAACTGAAGTAGTTAATAGGACTTTGTCAACTTTGCTAAGGGCTGTCATTAAAAAGAACCTTAGAACTTGGGAAGAGTGCTTACCACATGTTGAGTTTGCATATAATCATGCAGTTCATTCGGCTACAAAGTACTCTCCATTTGAGATTGTTTATGGTTTCAATCCTTTGTCTCCTTTGGATCTAATCTCTTTGCCTTTGAGTGAAAGAACTAGTTTAGATGGCGAGAAGAAAGCTAAACTTGTTAAACAGATCCATGAGAAAGCAAGGATCAACATTGAGGAGAAGACTAAGCAGTATGCTAAGAAAGCCAACAAGGGCCGACGCGAGCTAGTCTTTGATGTTGGAGATCAAGTTTGGGTTTACTTGAGGAAAGACCGATTTCCGGCTGAAAGGAAGTCCAAACTTATGCCTAGGGTTGATGGACCATTCAAGATAGTCAAGCGGATCAACAACAATGCCTATCAAGTTGATTTGCAAGGTAAGTATCAAGTTAGTTCAATTTTTAATGTTTCTGACTTAATTCCTTTTGTGGCAGATGATCAAGATTTGAGGTCAAATCCTTTTCAACCGGGAGGGGATGATGTGTTCATGGATGGCACCAAGGATGGAGAGCTTGAACCAGCACCAGAAGCTGAGCTTAAAGCTGTGGAAGAGCATGGAGCAGAAGGCGTGAAGCTTGTAGCTGAGGATGCTTTGCAAGTACCGGACGCTTTGCAAGTACCAGCCGGAGCCATGACCAGGGCGCGGACCAGGCAGCTGTCTCAAACGCTAAGTTCTTTACTTAGTTCTGCCAATGTTCAGTACAACCTTAAGGAGGAAGATGTGCAACACACGACTTTAGTAAGGTTCAGTAAGGATTTGGGAACCCCTTCCTAAATCGACTTTTAGTAAGGTTTCATTAAGATTTAGGTGGACCTTCCTAAATGGACGATTCGGATAGCATCAAGAGACCGCGTGTTCACATCAGTTGAAGAGTCAGTCAACATGGAATCAGTTCAGTCAAGTCTTTACTTCATTAATGTATTGTTTTCCGTGTTGTCTTATCTTGTTTTCAGAAACACAAACACTATATATGTATTTCGGAAACCATTGAATGAATAAGAAGTTAAGTTTGATCATTGCGATTGTCTTGGAGAGTAAATATCTGTTGTTCCTTGTGTACAAACCCCTATTGCTTGGTGAGTCATATCCAAACAACAAACCCTCTTCGGTCGTCTAAGTGAGTCATATCTTAGGACTGCTGAGGTTTGGAATATCAAGGGCCTTCCGCATCCCATGTGCGACCTAACGATCCATTCATTTGTTCTTGAGAGCAAGTAGCTCAATTGAGTTCAAAGTCTATCCAGACCAACTTCAGAGTGTAATCTGTGGGAGGGAGTTGATCCCCGTATCATAAGAATAGTAATAACAATGAATACAACTAAAAATATCCATTGTGTGACTCTTAAATGAGGAACGAAAAGCATATATACCTTGTTACTCACTCATTGTGAGACACCGTTATTCAACTAAATCCAATAGACCAAAAAGAAAAATCTGTAACGGAAACGAGTCCCATGAAGATAAGAAAAGGATTGTCATGTCCCCGAATGCTTAAAACATAATTTTAAAGAGTATAGTTGGCCATAACAAAAAATACCACTAGAAATATGCATTGAAAGACTCCTAAATAAGGAATGAGAAGCATATATACATTGTTTCTAATTCATTGGGAGACATCGCTAATCAACCAAATCCTATAGACCAAAAAGAGGAATCTGGAACTGAAATGAGTCTCATGAAGATCGTAAAAGGAACTTCATGTCCCCAAATGCTTAAA
This sequence comes from Iljinskaea planisiliqua, assembly GCA_900108845.1. Lineage (NCBI taxonomy): Eukaryota > Viridiplantae > Streptophyta > Magnoliopsida > Brassicales > Brassicaceae > Iljinskaea > Iljinskaea planisiliqua. The sequence goes on along the minus strand of FNXX01000006.1, from coordinate 6,655,042 downwards.
ACAGAATTTTAAAGAGTAAGAATAGTAATAACAATGAATACCACTAAAAATATGCATCGTGTGACTCCTAAATGAGGAATGAAAAGCATATATACCTTGTTACTCACTCATTGTGAGACACAGTTAATCAACTAAATCCAATAGACCAAAAAGAGGAATCTGGAACTGAAATGAATCCCATGAAGATCAGAAAAGTAACATCATATCCCAGAATGCTTAAAACATAATTTTAAAGAGTAGAATTAATCATAACAATGAATACCACTAGAAATATGCATTGTGGGACTCCTAAATAAGAAATGAGAAGCATATATCCATTGTTTCTCATTCGTTGTGAGACATCGTTAATTAATCAAATTCAATAGACCAAAAAGAGGAATCTGGAACTGAAATAAGTCCCATGAAGATCGTAAAAGGAACTTCATGTCCCCAAATGCTTAAAACAGAATTATAAGGAGTTAGAATAGTAATAAAAATCAATACCAATAAAAATATGTATTGTGTGACTCCTAAATGAGGAATGAAAAGCATATATACCTTGTTACTCACTCATTGTGAGACACCGTTAATCAACCAAATCCAAATAGACCAATAAGAGAAATCTGGAACTGAAATGAGTCCCATGAAGATCGGAAAAGGAACATCATGTCCCCGAATGCTTAAAACATAATTTTAAAGAGTAAGAATAGTAATAACAATGAATACGACTAAAAATATGCATCGTGTGACTCCTAAATAAGGAATGAAAAGCATATATACCTTGTTACTCACTCATTGTGAGACACCGTTAATCAACTAAATCCAATAGACCAAAAAGAGGAATCTGGAACTGAAATGAGTCCCATGAAAATCGTAAAAGGAACATCATATTCCAGAATGCTTAAAAAAAAAATTTATAGAGTAAGAATGGTCATAACAATGAGTAGCACTAGAAATATGCATGGTGGGACTCTTAAATGAGGAATGAGAAGCATATATATACCTTGTTGCTCATTCATTGTGAGACACCATTAATCAACCAAATCCAATAGACCACAAAGAGGAATCTGGAACTGAAATGAGTCCCATGAAGATAGTAAAAGGAACTTCATGTTCCCAAATGCTTAAAACAGAATTTTTAAGAGTAAGAATAGTAATAACAATGAATACCACTAAAAATATGCATCGTGTGACTCCTAAATAAGGAATGAAAAGCATATATACCTTGTTACTCACTCATTGTGAGACATCGTTAATCAACCAAATCGAATAGACCAAAAAGAGGAATCTGGAACTGAGATGAGTCCCATGAAGATCGTAAAAGGAACTTCATGTCCCCAAATGCTTAAAACATAATTTAAAAGAGTAAGAATGGTCATATTAATGAGTATCACGAGAAATATGCATTGTGGGACTCCTAAATGAGGAATCAGAAGCATATATATACCTTGTTCCTCACTCAATGTGAGACACCATTAATCAACAAAATCCAATAGACCAAAAAGAGGAATCTGGAACTGAAATGAGTCCCATGAAGATCGCAAAAGGAACTTCATGTCCCCAAATGCTTTAAACAGAATTTTAAAGAGTAAGAACAGTAATAACAATAAATACAACTAACAATATGCAATGTGTGATTCCTAAATGAGGAATGAAAAGCATATATACTTTGTTACTCACTCATTGTGAGACACCGTTAATCAACTAAATCCAATACACCAAAAAGAGAAATCTGGAACTGAAATGAGTCTCATGAAGATAAGAAAAGGAACATCATGTCCCCGAATGCTCAAAACATAATTTTAAAGAATAGAACTGGTCATAATAATGAATACCACTAGAAATATGCATTGTGGGACTCCTATATAAGGAATGAGAAGCAAATATACATTGTTTCTAATTCATTGGGAGACATCGCTAATCAACCAGTTCCAATAGACCAAAAAGAGGAATCTGGAACTGAAATGAGTCTCATGAAGATCGTAAAAGGAACTTCATGTCCCCAAATGCTTAAAACAGAATTTTAAAGAGTAAGAATAGTAATAACAATGAATACCACTAAAAATATGCATCGTGTGACTCCTGAATAAGGAATGAAAAGCATATATACCTTGTTACTCACTCATTGTGAGACATCGTTAATCAACCAAATCGAATAGACCAAAAAGAGGAATCTGGAACTGAGATGAGTCCCATGAAGATCGTAAAAGGAACTTCATGTCCCCAAATGCTTAAAACATAATTTAAAAGAGTAAGAATGGTCATATTAATGAGTATCACGAGAAATATGCATTGTGGGACTCCTAAATGAGGAATCAGAAGCATATATATACCTTGTTCCTCACTCAATGTGAGACACCATTAATCAACTAAATCCAATAGACCAAAAAGAGGAACTTGGAACTAAAATGAGTCCCATGAAAATCGTAAAAGGAACATCATATTCCAGAATGCTTCAAAATAAATTTTATAGAGTAAGAATGGTCATAACAATGAGTAGCACTAGAAATATGCATGGTGGGACTCTTAAATGAGGAATGAGAAGCATATATATACCTTGTTCCTCACTCATTGTTAGACACCATTAATCAACAAAATCCAATAGACCAAAAAGAGGAATCTGGAACTGAAATGAGTCCAATGAAGATTAGAAAAGGAACATAATGTCCCCAAATGCTTAAAATAGTTGGTCATAACAAAAAAATACCACTAGAAATATGCATTGAAAGACTCCTAAATAAGGAATGAGAAGCATATATACATTGTTTCTAATTCATTGGGAGACATCGCTAATCAACCAAATCCTTTAGACCAAAAAGAGGAATCTGGAACTGAAATGAGTCTCATGAAGATCGTAAAAGGAACTTCATGTCCCCAAATGCTTAAAACAGAATTTTAAAGAGTAAGAATAGTAATAACAATGAATACCACTAAAAATATGCATCGTGTGACTCCTAAATGAGGAATGAAAAGCATATATACCTTGTTACTCACTCATTGTGAGACACAGTTAATCAACTAAATCCAATAGACCAAAAAGAGGAATCTGGAACTGAAATGAATCCCATGAAGATCAGAAAAGGAACATCATATCCCAGAAAGCTTGAAACATAATTTTAAAGAGAAAGAATGGTCATAACAATGAGTACCACTAGAAATATGCATTACGGGACTCCTAAATAGGGAATGAGAAGCATATATACCTTGTTCCACACTGATTGTGAGACACCGTTAATCAACTAAATCCAATAGACCAAAAAGAGAAATCTGGAACTGAAATGAGTCCCATGAAGATAAGACAATGAACATCATGTCCCCGAATGCTTAAAACATAATTTTAAAGAGTAAGAATAGTAATAACAATGAATACGACTAAAAATATGCATCGTGTGACTCCTAAATAAGGAATGAAAAGCATATATACCTTGTTACTTACTCATTGTGAGACACCGTTAATCAACTAAATCCAATAGACCAAAAAGAGGAATCTGGAACTGAAATGAGTCCCATGAAAATCGTAAAAGGAACATCATATTCCAGAATGCTTCAAAATAAATTTTATAGAGTAAGAATGGTCATAACAATGAGTAGCACTATAAATATGCATTGTGGGACTCAAAAATAAGGAATGAGAAGCATATATCCATTGTTTCTCATTCATTGTGAGACACTGCTAATCAACTAAATCCAATAGACCAAAAAGAGGAATCTGGAACTGAAATGAGTCTCATGAAGATCGTAAAAGGAACTTCATGTCCCCAAATGCTTAAAACAGAATTTTAAAGAGTAAGAATAGTAATAACAATGAATACCACTAAAAATATGCATCGTGTGACTCCTGAATAAGGAATGAAAAGCATATATACCTTGTTACTCACTCATTGTGAGACACAATTAATCAACTAAATCCAATAGACCAAAAAGAGGAATCTGGAACTGAAATGAGTCCCATGAAGATCTGAAAAGGAATTTCATATCCTAGAATGCTTCAAACATAATTTTAAAGAGTAAGAATGGTCATAACAATGAGTACCACTAGAAATATGCATTGTGGGACTCCCAAATGAGGAATGAGAAGCATATACACACCTTGTTCCTCACTCATTGTGAGAAACCATTAATCCACAAAATCCGATATACCAAAAAGAGGAATCTGGAACTGAAATGAGTCCCATGAAGATTAGAAAAGGAACATCATGTCCCCGAATGCTTAAAACAAAATTTTAAAGAGTAAAAATTGTCAAAACATTGAAGACCACTATAAATACGCATTGTGGGACTCCTAAATAAGGAATGAGAAGCATATATCAATTGTTTCTCATTCATTGTGAGACATCGTTAATCAACCAAATCGAATAGACCAAAAAGAGGAATCTGGAACTGAGATGAGTCCCATGAAGATCGTAAAAGGAACTTCATGTCCCCAAATGCCTAAAACATAATTTAAAAGAGTAAGAATGGTCATATCAATGAGTATCACTAGAAATGTGCATTGTGGGACTCCAAAATGAGGAATGAGAAGCATATATATACATTGTTCCTCACTCATTGTGAGACACCATTAATCAACCAAATCCAATAGACCTAAAAGAGGAATCTGGAACTGAAATGAGTCCCATGAAGATCCGAAAAGGAACATCAAGTCCCCGAATTGTAAAAAACATAATTTTAAAGAGTTGAATTGGTCATAACAATGAATACCACTAGAAATACGCATTGTTGGACTCTTAAATAAGGAATGAGAAGCATATATACATTGTTTCTACTTCATTGGGAGACATCGCTTTTCAACCAAATCCAATAGACCAAAAAGAGGAATCTGGAACTTAAATGAGTCCCATGAAGATCGTAAAAGGAACTTCATGTCCCCAAATGCTTAAAACAAAATTTTAAAGAGTAAAAATAATAATAACAATGAATACCACTAAAAATAGGCATCGTGTGACTCCTAAATGAGAAATGAAAAACATATATACCTTGTTACTCACTCATTGTGAGACACAGTTAATCAACTAAATCCAATAGACCAAAAAGAGGAATCTGGAACAGAAATGAGTCCCATGAAGATCAGAAAAGGAACATCATATCTCAGAATGCTTCAAACATAGTTTTAAAGAGTAAGAATGGTCATAACGATGAGTACCACTAAAAATAGGCATCCTGGGACTCCCAAATGAGGAATGAGAAGCATATATATACCTTGTTCCTCACTCATTGTGAGGCACAGTTAGTCAACTAAATCCAATAGACCAAAAAGAGGAATCTGGAACAGAAATGAGTCCCATGAAGATCAGAAAAGGAACATCATATCTCAGAATGCTTCAAACATAGCTTTAAAAAGTAAGAATGGTCATAACGATGAGTACCAATAGAAATATGCATTGTGGGACTCCCAAATGAGGAATGAGAAGCATATATATACCTTGTTCCTCGCTCATTGTGAGACACAGTTAATCAACTAAATCCAATAGACCAAAAAGAGGAATCTGGAGCAGAAATGAGTCCCATGAAGATCAGAAAATGAACATCATATCTCAGAATGCTTCAAACATAGTTTTAAAGAGTAAGAATGGTCATAACGATGAGTACCACTAGAAATATGCATTGTGGGACCCCCAAATGAGGAATGAGAAGCATATATATACCTTGTTCCTCACTCATTGTGAGACACAGTTAATCAACTAAATCCAATAGACCAAAAAGAGGAATCTGGAACTGAAATGAGTCCAATGAAGATCAGAAAAGGAACTTCATATCCCTGAATGCTTCAAACATAATTTTAAAGAGTAAGAATGGTCATAACAATGAGTACCGCTAGAAATATGCATTGTGGGACTCCCAAATGAGGAATGAGAAGCATATATACACCTTGTTCCTCACTCATTGTGAGACACCATTAATCCACAAAATCCGATATACCAAAAAGAAGAATCTGGAACTGAAATGAGTCCCATGAAGATTAGAAAAGGAACATCATGTCCCCGAATGCTTAAAACAAAATTTTAAAGAGTAAAAATTGTCAAAACATTGAAGACCACTATAAATACGCATTGTGGGACTCCTAAATAAGGAATGAGAAGCATATATCAATTGTTTCTCATTCATTGTGAGACATCGTTAATCAACCAAATCGAATAGACCAAAAAGAGGAATCTGGAACTGAGATGAGTCCCATGAAGATGTAAAAGGAACTTCATGTCCCCAAATGCTTAAAACATAATTTAAAAGAGTAAGAATGGTCATATCAATGAGTATCACTAGAAATATGCATTGTGGGACTCCTAAATGAGGAATGAGAAGCATATATATACATTGTTCCTCACTCATTGTGAGACACCATTAATCAACCAAATCCAATAGACCTAAAAGAGGAATCTGGAACTGAAATGAGTCCCATGAAGATCCGAAAAGGAACATCAAGTCCCCGAATTGTAAAAAAATAATTTTAAAGAGTTGAATTGGTCATAACAATGAATACCACTAGAAATACGCATTGTTGGACTCCTAAATAAGGAATGAGAAGCATATATACATTGTTTCTACTTCATAGGGAGACATCGCTATTCAACCAAATCCAATAGACCAAAAAGAGGAATCTGGAACTTAAATGAGTCCCATGAAGATCGTAAAAGGAACTTCATGTCCCCAAATGCTTAAAACAGAATTTTAAAGAGTAAAAATAATAATAACAATGAATACCACTAAAAATAGGTATCGTGTGACTCCTAAAAGAGAAATGAAAAACATATATACCTTGTTACTCACTCATTGTGAGACACAGTTAATCAACTAAATCCAATAGACCAAAAAGAGGAATCTGGAACAGAAATGAGTCCCATGAAGATCAGAAAAGGAACATCATATCTCAGAATGCTTCAAACATAGCTTTAAAGAGTAAGAATGGTCATAACGATGAGTACCACTAGAAATATGCATTGTGGGACTCCCAAATGAGGAATGAGAAGCATATATATACCTTGTTCCTTACTCATTGTGAGACACAATTAATCAACTAAATCCAATAGACCAAAAAGAGGAATCTGGAACTGAAATGAGTCCCATGAAGATCAGAAAAGGAACTTCATATCCCTGAATGCTTCAAACATAATTTTAAAGAGTAAGAATGGTCATAACAATGAGTACCGCTAGAAATATGCATTGTGGGACTCCCAAATGAGGAATGAGAAGCATATATACACCTTGTTCCTCACTCATTGTGAGACACCATTAATCCACAAAATCCGATATACCAAAAAGAGGAATCTGGAACTGAAATGAGTCCCATGAAGATTAGAAAAGGAACATAATGTCCCCGAATGCTTGAAACAAAATTTTAAAGAGTAAAAATTGTCAAAACATTGAAGACCACTATAAATACGCATTGTGGGACTCCTAAATAAGGAATGAGAAGCATATATCAATTGTCTCTCATTCATTGCGAGACATCGTTAATCAACCAAATCGAATAGACCAAAAAGAGGAATCTGGAACTGAGATGAGTCCCATGAAGATCGTAAAAGGAACTTCATGTCCCCAAATGCTTAAAACATAATTTAAAAGAGTAAGAATGGTCATATCAATGAGTATCACTAGAAATATGCATTATGGGACTCCTAAATGAGGAATGAGAAGCATATATATACCTTGTTCCTCACTCATTGTGAGACACCATTAATCAACCAAATCCAATAGACCTAAAATAGGAATCTGGAACTGAAATGAGTCCCATGAAGATCCGAAAAGGAACATCAAGTCCCCGAATGCTTAAAAAATAATTTTCAAGAGTTGAATTGGTCATAACAATGAATACCACTAGAAATACGCATTGTTGGACTCCTAAATAAGGAATGAGAAGCCTATATACATTGTTTCTACTTCATTGGGAGACATCGCTTTTCAACCAAATCCAATAGACCAAAAAGAGGAATCTGGAACTTAAATGAGTCCCATGAAGATCGTAAAAGGAACTTCATGTCCCCAAATGCTTAAAACAAAATTTTAAAGAATAAAAATAATAATAACAATGAATACCACTAAAAATAGGCATCGTGTGACTCCTAAATGAGAAATGAAAAACATATATACCTTGTTACTCACTCATTGTGAGACACAGTTAATCAACTAAATCCAATAGACCAAAAAGAGGAATCTGGAACAGAAATGAGTCCCATGAAGATCAGAAAAGGAACATCATATCTCAGAATGCTTCAAACATAGCTTTAAAGAGTAAGAATGGTCATAACGATGAGTACCACTAGAAATATGCATTGTGGGACTCCCAAATGAGGAATGAGAAGCATATATATACCTTGTTCCTCGCTCATTGTGAGACACAGTTAATCAACTAAATCCAATAGACCAAAAAGAGGAATCTGGAACTGAAATGAGTCCCATGAAGATCAGAAAAGGAACTTCATATCCCTGAATGCTTCAAACATAATTTTAAAGAGTAAGAATGGTCATAACAATGAGTACCGCTAGAAATATGCATTGTGGGACTCCCAAATGAGGAATGAGAAGCATATATACACCTTGTTCCTCACTCATTGTGAGAAACCATTAATCCACAAAATCCGATATACCAAAAAGAGGAATCTGGAACTGAAATGAGTCCCATGAAGATTAGAAAAGGAACATCATGTCCTCGAATGCTTAAAACAAAATTTTAAAGAGTAAAAATTGTCAAAACATTGAAGACCACTATAAATACGCATTGTGGGACTCCTAAATAAGGAATGAGAAGCATATATCAATTGTTTCTCATTCATTGTGAGACATCGTTAATCAACCAAATCGAATAGACCAAAAAGAGGAATCTGGAACTGAGATGAGTCCCATGAAGATCGTAAAAGGAACTTCATGTCCCCAAATGCCTAAAACATAATTTAAAAGACTAAGAATGGTCATATCAATGAGTATCACTAGAAATGTGCATTGTGGGACTCCAAAATGAGGAATGAGAAGCATATATATACATTGTTCCTCACTCATTGTGAGACACCATTAATCAACCAAATCCAATAGACCTAAAAGAGGAATCTGGAACTGAAATGAGTCCCATGAAGATCCGAAAAGGAACATCAAGTCCCCGAATTGTAAAAAACATAATTTTAAAGAGTTGAATTGGTCATAACAATGAATACCACTAGAAATACGCATTGTTGGACTCTTAAATAAGGAATGAGAAGCATATATACATTGTTTCTACTTCATTGGGAGACATCGCTTTTCAACCAAATCCAATAGACCAAAAAGAGGAATCTGGAACTTAAATGAGTCCCATGAAGATCGTAAAAGGAACTTCATGTCCCCAAATGCTTAAAACAAAATTTTAAAGAGTAAAAATAATAATAACAATGAATACCACTAAAAATAGGCATCGTGTGACTCCTAAATGAGAAATGAAAAACATATATACCTTGTTACTCACTCATTGTGAGACACAGTTAATCAACTAAATCCAATAGACCAAAAAGAGGAATCTGGAACAGAAATGAGTCCCATGAAGATCAGAAAAGGAACATCATATCTCAAAATGCTTCAAACATAGTTTTAAAGAGTAAGAATGGTCATAACGATGAGTACCACTAAAAATAGGCATCCTGGGACTCCCAAATGAGGAATGAGAAGCATATATATACCTTGTTCCTCACTCATTGTGAGGCACAGTTAGTCAACTAAATCCAATAGACCAAAAAGAGGAATCTGGAACAGAAATGAGTCCCATGAAGATCAGAAAAGGAACATCATATCTCAGAATGCTTCAAACATAGCTTTAAAGAGTAAGAATGGTCATAACGATGAGTACCACTAGAAATATGCATTGTGGGACTCCCAAATGAGGAATGAGAAGCATATATATACCTTGTTCCTCGCTCATTGTGAGACACAGTTAATCAACTAAATCCAATAGACCAAAAAGAGGAATCTGGAGCAGAAATGAGTCCCATGAAGATCAGAAAATGAACATCATATCTCAGAATGCTTCAAACATAGTTTTAAAGAGTAAGAATGGTCATAACGATGAGTACCACTAGAAATATGCATTGTGGGACCCCCAAATGAGGAATGAGAAGCATATATATACCTTGTTCCTCACTCATTGTGAGACACAGTTAATCAACTAAATCCAATAGACCAAAAAGAGGAATCTGGAACTGAAATGAGTCCCATGAAGATCAGAAAAGGAACTTCATATCCCTGAATGCTTCAAACATAATTTTAAAGAGTAAGAATGGTCATAACAATGAGTACCGCTAGAAATATGCATTGTGGGACTCCCAAATGAGGAATGAGAAGCATATATACACCTTGTTCCTCACTCATTGTGAGACACCATTAATCCACAAAATCCGATATACCAAAAAGAAGAATCTGGAACTGAAATGAGTCCCATGAAGATTAGAAAAGGAACATCATGTCCCCGAATGCTTAAAACAAAATTTTAAAGAGTAAAAATTGTCAAAACATTGAAGACCACTATAAATACGCATTGTGGGACTCCTAAATAAGGAATGAGAAGCATATATCAATTGTTTCTCATTCATTGTGAGACATCGTTAATCAACCAAATCGAATAGACCAAAAAGAGGAATCTGGAACTGAGATGAGTCCCATGAAGATCGTAAAAGGAACTTCATGTCCCCAAATACCTAAAACATAATTTAAAAGAGTAAGAATGGTCATATCAATGAGTATCACTAGAAATATGCATTGTGGGACTCCTAAATGAGGAATGAGAAGCATATATATATATTGTTCCTCACTCATTGTGAGAGACCATTAATCAACCAAATCTAATAGACCTAAAAGAGGAATCTGGAACTGAAATGAGTCCCATGAAGATCCGAAAAGGAACATCAAGTCTCCGAATTGTAAAAAAATAATTTTAAAGAGTTGAATTGGTCATAACAATGAATACCACTAGAAATACGCATTGTTGGACTCTTAAATAAGGAATGAGAAGCATATATACATTGTTTCTACTTCATAGGGAGACATCGCTATTCAACCAAATCCAATAGACCAAAAAGAGGAATCTGGAACTTAAATGAGTCCCATGAAGATCGTAAAAGGAACGTCATGTCCCCAAATGCTTAAAACAGAATTTTAAAGAGTAAAAATAATAATAACAATGAATACCACTAAAAATAGGCATCGTGTGACTCCTAAATGAGAAATGAAAAACATATATACCTTTTTACTCACTCATTGTGAGACACAGTTAATCAACTAAATCCAATAGACCAAAAAGAGGAATCTGGAACAGAAATGAGTCCCATGAAGATCAGAAAAGGAACATCATATCTCAGAATGCTTCAAACATAGCTTTAAAGAGTAAGAATGGTCATAACGATGAGTACCACTAGAAATATGCATTGTGGGACTCCCAAATGAGGAATGAGAAGCATATATATACCTTGTTCCTCGCTCATTGTGAGACACAGTTAATCAACTAAATCCAATAGACCAAAAAGAGGAATCTGGAACTGAAATGAGTCCCATGAAGATCAGAAAAGGAACTTCATATCCCTGAATGCTTCAAACATAATTTTAAAGAGTAAGAATGGTCATAACAATGAGTACCGCTAGAAATATGCATTGTGGGACTCCCAAATGAGGAATGAGAAGCATATATACACCTTGTTCCTCACTCATTGTGAGAAACCATTAATCCACAAAATCCGATATACCAAAAAGAGGAATCTGGAACTGAAATGAGTCCCATGAAGATTAGAAAAGGAACATCATGTCCCCGAATGCTTAAAACAAAATTTTAAAGAGTAAAAATTGTCAAAACATTGAAGACCACTATAAATACGCATTGTGGGACTCCTAAATAAGGAATGAGAAGCATATATCAATTGTTTCTCATTCATTGTGAGACATCGTTAATCAACCAAATCGAATAGACCAAAAAGAGGAATCTGGAACTGAGATGAGTCCCATGAAGATCGTAAAAGGAACTTCATGTCCCCAAATGCCTAAAACATAATTTAAAAGACTAAGAATGGTCATATCAATGAGTATCACTAGAAATGTGCATTGTGGGACTCCAAAATGAGGAATGAGAAGCATATATATACATTGTTCCTCACTCATTGTGAGACACCATTAATCAACCAAATCCAATAGACCTAAAAGAGGAATCTGGAACTGAAATGAGTCCCATGAAGATCCGAAAAGGAACATCAAGTCCCCGAATTGTAAAAAACATAATTTTAAAGAGTTGAATTGGTCATAACAATGAATACCACTAGAAATACGCATTGTTGGACTCTTAAATAAGGAATGAGAAGCATATATACATTGTTTCTACTTCATTGGGAGACATCGCTTTTCAACCAAATCCAATAGACCAAAAAGAGGAATCTGGAACTTAAATGAGTCCCATGAAGATCGTAAAAGGAACTTCATGTCCCCAAATGCTTAAAACAAAATTTTAAAGAGTAAAAATAATAATAACAATGAATACCACTAAAAATAGGCATCGTGTGACTCCTAAATGAGAAATGAAAAACATATATACCTTGTTACTCACTCATTGTGAGACACAGTTAATCAACTAAATCCAATAGACCAAAAAGAGGAATCTGGAACAGAAATGAGTCCCATGAAGATCAGAAAAGGAACATCATATCTCAAAATGCTTCAAACATAGTTTTAAAGAGTAAGAATGGTCATAACGATGAGTACCACTAAAAATAGGCATCCTGGGACTCCCAAATGAGGAATGAGAAGCATATATATACCTTGTTCCTCACTCATTGTGAGGCACAGTTAGTCAACTAAATCCAATAGACCAAAAAGAGGAATCTGGAACAGAAATGAGTCCCATGAAGATCAGAAAAGGAACATCATATCTCAGAATGCTTCAAACATAGCTTTAAAGAGTAAGAATGGTCATAACGATGAGTACCACTAGAAATATGCATTGTGGGACTCCCAAATGAGGAATGAGAAGCATATATATACCTTGTTCCTCGCTCATTGTGAGACACAGTTAATCAACTAAATCCAATAGACCAAAAAGAGGAATCTGGAGCAGAAATGAGTCCCATGAAGATCAGAAAATGAACATCATATCTCAGAATGCTTCAAACATAGTTTTAAAGAGTAAGAATGGTCATAACGATGAGTACCACTAGAAATATGCATTGTGGGACCCCCAAATGAGGAATGAGAAGCATATATATACCTTGTTCCTCACTCATTGTGAGACACAGTTAATCAACTAAATCCAATAGACCAAAAAGAGGAATCTGGAACTGAAATGAGTCCCATGAAGATCAGAAAAGGAACTTCATATCCCTGAATGCTTCAAACATAATTTTAAAGAGTAAGAATGGTCATAACAATGAGTACCGCTAGAAATATGCATTGTGGGACTCCCAAATGAGGAATGAGAAGCATATATACACCTTGTTCCTCACTCATTGTGAGACACCATTAATCCACAAAATCCGATATACCAAAAAGAAGAATCTGGAACTGAAATGAGTCCCATGAAGATTAGAAAAGGAACATCATGTCCCCGAATGCTTAAAACAAAATTTTAAAGAGTAAAAATTGTCAAAACATTGAAGACCACTATAAATACGCATTGTGGGACTCCTAAATAAGGAATGAGAAGCATATATCAATTGTTTCTCATTCATTGTGAGACATCGTTAATCAACCAAATCGAATAGACCAAAAAGAGGAATCTGGAACTGAGATGAGTCCCATGAAGATCGTAAAAGGAACTTCATGTCCCCAAATACCTAAAACATAATTTAAAAGAGTAAGAATGGTCATATCAATGAGTATCACTAGAAATATGCATTGTGGGACTCCTAAATGAGGAATGAGAAGCATATATATATATTGTTCCTCACTCATTGTGAGAGACCATTAATCAACCAAATCTAATAGACCTAAAAGAGGAATCTGGAACTGAAATGAGTCCCATGAAGATCCGAAAAGGAACATCAAGTCTCCGAATTGTAAAAAAATAATTTTAAAGAGTTGAATTGGTCATAACAATGAATACCACTAGAAATACGCATTGTTGGACTCTTAAATAAGGAATGAGAAGCATATATACATTGTTTCTACTTCATAGGGAGACATCGCTATTCAACCAAATCCAATAGACCAAAAAGAGGAATCTGGAACTTAAATGAGTCCCATGAAGATCGTAAAAGGAACGTCATGTCCCCAAATGCTTAAAACAGAATTTTAAAGAGTAAAAATAATAATAACAATGAATACCACTAAAAATAGGCATCGTGTGACTCCTAAATGAGAAATGAAAAACATATATACCTTTTTACTCACTCATTGTGAGACACAGTTAATCAACTAAATCCAATAGACCAAAAAGAGGAAACTGGAACTCAAATGAGTCCCATGAAGATCAGAAAAGGAACATCATATCTCCGAATGCTTCAAACATAGTTTTAAAGAGTAAGAATGGTCATAACGATGAGTACCACTAGAAATATGCATTGTGGTACTCCCAAATGAGGAATGAGAAGCATATATATACCTTGTTCCTCACTCATTGTGAGACACAGTTAGTCAACTAAATCCAATAGACCAAAAAGAGGAATCTGGAACTGAAATGAGTCCCATGAAGATCAGAAAAGGAACTTCATATCCCTGAATGCTTCAAACATAATTTTAAAGAGTAAGAATGGTCATAACAATGAGTACCACTAGAAATATGCATTGTGGGACTCCCAAATGAGGAATGAGAAGCATATATACACCTTGTTCCTCACTCATTGTGAGACACCATTAATCCGTAAAAACTGATTTACCAAAAAGAGGAATCTGGAACTGAAATGAGTCCCATGAAGATTAGAAAAGGAACATCATGCCCCCAAATGCTTAAAACAAAATTTTAAAGAGTAAAAATTGTCAAAACATTGAAGACCACTGTAAATACGCATTGTGGGACTCCTAAATAAGGAATGAGAAGCATATATCAATTGTTTCTCATTCATTGTGAGACATCGTTAATCAACCAAATCGAATAGACCAAAAAGAGGAATCAGGAATTGAGTTGAGTCCCATGAAGATCGTAAAAGGAACTTCATGTCCCCAAATGCTTAAAACAGAACTTTAAAGAGTAGTAATGGTCGTATCAATGAGTATCACTAGAAATATGCATTGTGGGACTCCTAAATGAGGAATGAGAAGCATATACATACCTTGTTCCTCACTCATTGTGAGACACCATTAATCAACCAAATTCAATAGACCTAAAAGAGGAATCTGGAACTGAAATGAGTCCCATGAAGATCAGAAAAGGAACATCAAGTACCCGAATGCTAAAAAAAAATTTTAAAGAGTTGAATTGGTCATAACAATGAATACCACTAGAAATATGCATTGTTGAACTCCTAAATAAGGAATGAGAAGCATATATACATTGTTTCTAATTCATTGGGAGACATCGCTATTCAACCAAATCCAATAGACCAAAAAGAGGAATCTGGAACTTAAATGAGTCCCATGAAGATTGTAAAAGGAACTTCATGTCCCCAAATGCTTAAAACAGAATTTTAAAGAGTAAAAATAATAATAACAATGAATACCACTAAAAATAGGCATCGTGTGACTCCTAAATGAGAAATGAAAAACATATATACCTTTTTACTCACTCATTGTGAGACACAGTTAATCAACTAAATCCAATAGACCAAAAAGAGGAAACTGGAACTCAAATGAGTCCCATGAAGATCAGAAAAATAACATCATATCCCAGAATGCTTCAAACAAAATTTTAAAGAGTAAGAATGGTCATAACGATGAGTACCACTAGAAATATGCATTGTGGGACTCCAAAATGAGTAACGAGAAGCATATATATACCTTGTTCCTCACTCATTGTGAGACACAGTTAGTCAACTAAATCCAATAGACCAAAAAGAGGAATCTGGAACTGAAATGAGTCCCATGAAGATCAGAAAAGGAACATCATATCTCAGAATGCTTCAAACATAGTTTTAAAGAGTAAGAATGGTCATAACGATGAGTACCACTAGAAATATGCATTGTGGGACTCCCAAATGAGGAATGAGAAGCATATATATACCTTGTTCCTCACTCATTGTGAGACACAGTTAATCAACTAAATCCAATAGACCAAAAAGAGGAATCTGGAACTGAAATGAGTCCAATGAAGATCAGAAAAGGAACTTCATATCCCTGAATGCTTCAAACATAATTTTAAAGAGTAAGAATGGTCATAACAATGAGTACCACTAGAAATATGCATTGTGGGACTCCCAAATGAGGAATGAGAAGCATATATACACCTTGTTCCTCACTCATTGTGAGACACCATTAATCCACAAAATCCGATATACCAAAAAGAGGAATCTGGAACTGAAATGAGTCCCATGAAGATTAGAAAAGGAACATCATGTCCCCGAATGCTTAAAACAAAATTTTAAAGAGTAAAAATTGTCAAAACATTGAAGACCACTATAAATACGCATTGTGGGACTCTTAAATAAGGAATGAGAAGCATATATCAATTGTTTCTCATTCATTGTGAGACATCATTAATCAACCAAATCGAATAGACCAAAAAGAGGAATCTGGAACTGAGATGAGTCCCATGAAGATCGTAAAAGGAACTTCATGTCCCCAAATACTTAAAACATAATTTTAAAGAGTAATAATGGTCATATCAATGAGTATCACTAGAAATATGCATTGTGGGACTCCTAAATGAGGAATGAGAAGCATATATATACCTTGTTCCTCACTCATTGTGAGACACCATTAATCAACCAAATCCAATAGGCCAAAAAAAGGAATCTGGAACTGAAATGAGTCCCATGAAGATCAGAGAAGGAACATCATTTCCCCGAATGCTTAAAACATAATTTTAAAGAGTAAAAATGGTCATAACAATAAATACCACTATAAATATGCATTGTGGGACTCCTAAATAAGAAATGAGAAGCATATATCCATTGTTTCTAATTCATTGTCAGACATCGTTAATCAACCAAATTCAATAGACCAAAAAGAGGAATCTGGAGCTGAAATGAGTCCCATGAAGATCGTAAAAGGTACTTCATGTCCCTAATGCTTAAAACAGAATTATAAGGAGTTAGAATAGTAATGAAAATCACCAATAAAAATATGCATTGTGTAACTCCTAAATGAGGAATGAAAAGCATATATACCTTGTTACTCACTCGTTGTGAGACACCGCTAATCAACCAAATCCAAATAGACCAAAAAGAGAAATCTGGAACTGAAGATCGGAAAAGGAACATCATATCCCAGAATGTTTAAAACATAATTTTAGAGAGTAAGAATGGTCATAACAATGAGTACCACTAGAAATATGCATTGTGAGACTCCTAAATGAGGAATGAGAAGCATATATACACCTTGTTCCTCACTCATTGTGAGAAACCATTAATCCACAAAATCCGATATACCAAAAAGAGGAATCTGGAACTGAAATGAGTCCCATGAAGATTAGAAAAGGAACATCATGTCCCCGAATGCTTAAAACAAAATTTTAAAGAGTAAAAATTGTCAAAACATTGAAGACCACTATAAATACGCATTGTGGGACTCCTAAATAAGGAATGAGAAGCATATATACCTTGTTCCTCACTCATTGTGAGACACCGTTAATCAACTAAATCCAATAGACCAAAAAGAGAAATCTGGAACTGAAATGAGTCCCATGAAGATAAGAAAAGGAACATCATGTCCCCGAATGCTTAAAATATAATTTTAAAGAGTAAGAATAGTAATAACAATGAATACGACTAAAAATATGCATCGTGTGACTCCTAAATAAGGAATGAAAAGCATATATACCTTGTTACTCACTCATTGTGACACACCGTTAATCAACTTAATCCAATAGACCAAAAAGAGGAATCTGGAACTGAAATGAGTCCCATGAAGATTGTAAAAGGAACATCATATTCTAGAATGCTTCAAACAAAATTTTATAGAGTAAGAATGGTCAGAACAATGAGTTCCACTAGAAATATGCATGGTGGGACTCCTAAATGAGGAATGAGAAGCATATATATACCTTGTTCCTCACTCCTTGTGAGACACCATTAATCAACCAAATCTAAGAGACCACAAAGAGGAATCTGGAACAGAAATGAGTTTCATGAGGATCAGAAAAGAGTAGAATTATTCATAACAATGAATACCACTAGAAATATGCATTGTGGCACTCCTAACTAAGGAATGTCAAGCATATATACCTTGTTCCTCACTCATTGTGAGACACCGTTATTCAACTAAATCCAATAGACCAAAAAGAGAAATCTGGAACTGAAATGAGTCCAATGAAGATCGTAAAAGGAACGTCATGTCCCCGAATGCTTAAAACCTAATTTTAAAGAGTAAGAATGGTCATATCAATGAGTATCACTAGAAATATGCATTGTGGGACTCCTAAATGAGGAATGAGAAGCATATCTATACCTTGTTCCTCACTCATTGTGAGACACCATTAATCAACCAAATCCAATAGACCTAAAAGAGGAATCTGGAACTGAAATGAGTCCCATGAAGATCTGAAAAGGAACATCATGTCCCTGAATGCTTAAAAAATAATTTTAAATAGTAGAATTGGTCATAACAATGAATACCACTAGAAATTTGCATTGTGGGACTCCAAAATAAGGAATGAGAAGCATATATATGTTGTTTCTCATTCATTGGGAGACATCGTTAGTCAACCAAATCCAATAGACCAAAAATAGGAATCAGGAACTGAAATGAGGCCCATGAAGATCGTAAAAAGAACTTCATGTCCCCAAATGCTTTAAACAGAATTTTAAAGAGTAAGAAGAGTAATAACAATAAATACAACTAAAAATATGCAATGTGTGACTCCTAAATGAGGAATGAAAACCATATATACCTTGTTACTTACTCATTGTGAGACACCGTTAATCAACTGAATCCAATAGAACAAAAAGAGAAATCTGGAACTGAAATGAGTCCCATGAAGATAAGAAAAGGAACATCATGTCCCCGGATGCTTAAAACAAAATTTTAAAGAGTAGAATTGGTCAAAACAATGAATACCACTAGAAATATGCATTGTGGGACTCCTAAATAAGGAATGAGAAGCATATATACATTGTTTCTAATTCATTGGGAGACATCGCTAATTAACTAAATCCAATAGACCAAAAAGAGGAATCTGGAACTGAAATGAGTCCCATGAAGATCGTAAAAGGAACTTCATGTCCCCAAATGCTTAAAACAAAATTTTAAAGAGTAAAAATAGTAATAACAATGAATACCACTAAATATATGCATCGTCTGACTCCTAAATGAGGAATGAAAAGCATATATACCTTGTTACTCACTCATTGTGAGACACAGTTAATCAACTAAATCCAATAGACCGAAAAGAGGAATCTGGAACTGAAATGAGTCCCATGAAGATCCGAAAAGGAACATCATGTCCCCGAATGCTTAAAAAATAATTTTAAAGAGTAAGAATGGTCATAACAATGAGTACCACTAGAAATATGCATTGTGGGACTCCTAAATAAGGAATGAGAAGCATATGTACATTGTTTCTAATTCATTGGGAGACATCGCTAATCAACCAAATCCAATAGACCAAAAAGAGGAATCTGGAACTTAAATGAGTCCTATGAAGATCGTAAAAGGAACTTCATTTCCCCAAATGCTTAAAACAGAATCTTAATAAGTAAAAGTAGTAATAACAATGAATACCACTAAAAATTTGCATCGTCTGACTTCTAAATGAGGAATGAAAAGCATATATACCTTGTCACTCACTCATTGTGAAACACAGTTAATCAACTAAATCCAATAGACTAAAAAGAGGAATCTGGAACTGACATGAGTCCCATGAAGATCAGAAAAGGAACATCATATCCCAGAATGTTTCAAACATAATTTCAAAGAGTAAGAATGGTCATAACAATGAGTACCACTAGAAATATGCATTGTGGGACTCCTAAATGAGGAATGAGAAGCATGTATATACCTTGTTTCTCACTCATTGTGAGACACCATTAATCAACAAAATCCAATATACCAAAAACAGGAATCTGGAACTGACATGAGTCCAATGAAGTTCGCAAAAGGAACTTCATGTCCCCAAATGCTTTAAACAGAATTTTAAAGAGTAAGAATACCAATAACAATAAATACAACTAAAAATATGCAATGTGTGACTCCTAAATAAGGAATGAAAAGCATATATACCTTGTTACTTATTCATTGTGAGACACCGTTAATCAACTAAATCCAATAGACCAAAAAGAGAAATCTGGAACTGAAATGAGTCTCATGAAGATAAGAAAAGGAACATCACGTCCCCGAATGCTTAAAACATTATTTTAAAGAGTAGAATTGGTCATAACAATGAATACCACTAGAAATATGCATTGTGGGACTCCTAAATAAGGAATGAGAAGCAAATATACATTGTTTCTAATTCATTGGGAGACATCGCTAATCAACTAAATCCAATAGACCAAAAAGAGGAATCTGGAACTGAAATGAGTCCCATGAAGATCGTAAAAGGAACTTCATGTCCCCAAATGCTTAAAACAGAATTTTAGAGACTAAGAATAGTAATAACAATGAATACCACTAAAAATATGAATCGTGTGACTCCTAAATAAGGAATGAGAAGCATATATACCTTGTTACTCACTCATTGTGAGACACAGTTAATCAACTAAATTGTAACACCCGTTTCATCGACACTCGAGAACGGCGTGCCAATAACCACATCACATAACTCAAATACTCTAATCATCAATGTCTCATAGCTCAAATACCTCAAATGCTTAATTTATAAAATAAAATACGAAGAAAGCGTAAAATCCCAAAGAAGCACCCGTATCGTCATAAGCATATATCTACTCGTCGGTCTCACTTGAAAAGGGAAGAAAGAGGGGTGAGTAACAGGGGAGTTACTCAGTGAGGTATGGGATGCTAATCACAGAAAACGCAATCTGGTCATAGCACTCCAAACACAGAAAACAGACTAAACATGCACAAACACGGTACCTAAAGTACCCAAAGAACAGTCAATGTCCTACTACCGGATCCAGTGACCGGCGTTACCCTCCTCCCAGAAGGACAACTTATGGGATAGTGCCCAATCACACCGCCCGAAGACGATTTATCGATCTCTAATGGTACTAGACAACAGATCGACTGAGCTGCCAGCACCACTACGCACACAACACGCGACACAAGTACAGAAGTCACGTCTCTGTACCCCCGCATTCCTATCGACTCACATAGTCGACTAATCCTAGCTCTAGCAAGTTTAAAAGACTCAATTAACAATTTAATGCACAATCAATGGGTTGAATCATCTATATTCCTAGGTCCAATTTACAAGCAAAACTACCTAGACTCGATCAAGAAAACGGAACACATTTAGTACTAGATTCCATCTATGGCGCTTCTTGACGAAAAACACGGTAGTCTGCGGAAAAGCCCTCACCTTGGCCAAAACGGATGATAACTGCGGCTTCTGAACTCCGAATACTCAAACGGATGCTAAAACTGAAATCATCACGAAAAAAATCGAGTGAGAACGGCCTTTGAACAGCGGTCATTGGTTAACTAGTCAACTGGTCAAAGTCAATGGTCAAAGTCAACTGTTAAACCGGTCAAACCAGTCAAACCGGACCCGAACCGACCCAGACCCAGACTCGGAAAGCCGAACCTATTCAATCTACCTAAACCAACCTAGACTAAACTAAAACCGAACAAATCTAGATAAGGACAAGAACAGAAAGAGGAAGGAGATGAAAAACTTACTAAAAGGCTCGCAAGAACTTCTCGGAAACTTGACTGGAAGCTCGCCGGAAACTTAGCAGAACTCGCCGGAAAAAAACACTAAAAAGATTTATCAGTGATTGGTCGTCGGATGATCCGACAACAACTGACCACTGGGCAAAGCACTGCTTTGACTTGGTGAAGAAAAGAGAAGGGATGAAGCTCCTTATATAGGGAGGGAAGAGAGAGGTAAAAATCGTAAACGTTCAATGTGGGACGTTATTAAAAAAAGGTTTTTGGGCTTTTTATTTTAATTGGGCTTGAATTGAGCAAAAGAAATAATTAAAATGAGATGGGTTGGGATAGGAATGTTACAATTCTTCCCCACTAATGAGGAATTCGTCCTCGAATTCAAGTTCTGATCCGACTGGCTGATCTGCTCCTCAAAGCTCTAGGTATAAAACCCTCTTCTGAGTCTTGGTCTCAGATACTTCATCCTGAGTTCCGACTCTCTCCCAACAAACTCTGACTATCAAGTCTCTTTTTCTTGAACCTCTATTTCTTGACGCTCCAGAAGTGCCACGGGTTGGCATGTCGCTTCTTCTTCTTCTTTTTTTTTTTTTCCGAACTTCCATATCCTGACGCTCCCGCCACTGGTTAACTTGACGCAAAACAAAATTTACTGACCTCACTTTGGTGACTTCTGCAAAATCCGCTCTGGCCCTCTAACAATCTTCCTAGATGTAACACGAATTTAAATAAGACTTCTCATGCAACACACGATAATTCCATCGGCCCTTGGGATATGCACTCTTGCTCTCCAACTCCACTCAATTTCATGTTAATCGTCCCGTCCTTAAAATCAAAACATGGTGGTTTATCTCCATTACTACTAAGTTTCTGATAGAAAAAACAACTCCCATGAATACGACAGATACAACTCGATGAATGCTTCAAGCTCCCTGTGTAAATCGACTGCCTGACTCTGTCTACAAAGACTAAAAAAAGGAATCTGGAATTGAAATGAATCCCATGAATATCGGAAAAGGAACATCATGTCCCCGAATGCTTAAAATATAATTTTAAAGAGTAAAGATAGTCATAACAATTAGTACCACTAGAAATATGCATTGTGGGACTCCTAAATAAGGAATTAGAAGCATATATGTGTTGTTTCTCATTCATTGGGACACATCGTTAATCAACCAAATCTAATAGACCAAAAAGAGGAATCTGCAACGGAAATGAGTCCCATGAAGCCGGTAAAAGGAACTTCATGTCCACAAATGCGTAAAACAGAATTTTAAATAGTAAGAATAGTAATAACAATGAATACCACAAAAAATATGCATTGTGTGACTCCTAAATGAGGAATGAAAAGCATATATGCCTTGTTACTCACTCACTGTGAGACACCGTTAATCAACTAAATCCAATAGACCAAAAAGAGAAATCTGGAACTGAAATGAGTCTCATGAAGATCAGAAAAGGAACATCATATCCCAGAATGCTTAAAACGTAATTTTAAAGAGTAAGAATTGTCAAAACAATAAATACCACTAGAAATATGCATTGTGGGATTCCTAAATGAGGAATGAGAAGAGCATATATATACCTTGTTCCTCACTGATTGTGAGACACCATTAACCAACCAAATCCAAAAGACTAAAAAGAGGAATCTGGAACTGAAATGAGTCCCATGAAGAACAGAAAATGAACATCATGTCCCCGAATGCTTAAAATATAGTTATAAAGAGTAAAAATGTCATAACAATTAGTACCACTAGAAATATGCATTGTGGGACTCCTAAATAAAGAATTAGAAGCATATATACGTTGTTTCTCATTCAGTGGGACACATCGTAAATCAACCAAATCTAATAGACCAAATATAGGAATCTGCAACTGACATGAGTCCCATGAAGACCGTAAAAGGAACTTCATGTCCCCAAATGCATAAAACAGAATTTTAAAGAGTAAGAATAGTAATAACAATGAATACCACTAAAAATATGAATTGTGTGACTCCTAAATGAGGAATGAGAAGCATATATATACCTTGTTCCTCACTCATTGTGAGACACCATTAACCAACCAAATCCAAAAGACTATAAAGAGGAATCTGGAACTGAAATAAGTCCCATGAAGATCAGAAAATGAACATCATATCCTAGAATGATTCAAACATAATTTTAAAGAGTAAGAATGGTCATAACAATGAGTACCACTAGAAATATGCATTGTGGGACTCCTAAATGACGAATGACAAACATATATATACCTTGTTCCTCACTCATTGTGAGACACCATTAATCAACAGAATCCAATAGACCATAAAGCGGAATCTGGAACTGAAATGAGTCCCATGAAGATCAGAAAGGGAACATCATGTCCCCGAATGCTTAAACCAAAAATTTAAAGAGTAAGAATAGTAATAACAATGAATACCACTAAAAATATGAAACGTGTGACTCCTAAATAAGGAATGAGAAGCATATATACATTGTTTCTCATTCATTGTGAAACATCGTTAATCAACCAAATCCAATAGACTAAAAAGAGAAATCTGGAACTGAAATGAGTCACATGAAGATCGTAAAAGGAACTTCATGTCCCCAAATGCTTAAAAGAGAAATTTAAAGAGTAAGAATAGTAATAACAATGAATACCACTAAAAATATGCAACGTGTGACTCCTAAATAAAGAATGAAAAGCATATATACCTTGTTACTCACTCATTGTGAGACACAGTTAATCAACTAAATCCAATAGACCAAAAAGAGGAATCTGGAACTGAAATGAGTCCCATGAAGATCAGAAAAGGAACATCACATCCCATAATGCTTAAAACATAATTTTAAAGAGTAAAAGTGGTCATAACAATGAATACCACTAGAAATATGCATTGTGGGACTCCTAAATAAGGAATGAGAAGCATATATACATTGTTTCTCATTCATTGTGAGACATCGTTAATCAACCAAATCAAATAGACCATAAAGAGGAATCTGGAACTGAAATGAGTCGCATGAAGATCGTAAAAGGAACTTCATGTCCCCAAATGCTTAAAACAGAAATTGAAAGAGTAAGAATAGTAATAACAATGAATACCACTAAAAATATGCAACGTGTGACTCCTAAATAAGGAATGAAAAGCATTTATACGTTGTTACTCACTCATTGTGAGACACAGTTAATCAACTAAATCCAATAGACCAAAAAATGAATCTGGAACTGAAATGAGTCCCATGAAGATCAGAAAAGGAACATCACATCCCAGAATGCTTAAAACATAATTTTAAAGAGTATGAATGGTCAAAACAATAAGTACCGCTAGAAATATGCATTGTGGGATTCCTAAATGAGGAATGAGAAGCATATATATACCATGTTCCTCACTCATTGTGAGACACATTAACTAACCAAATCCAAAAGACTAAAAAGAGGAATCTGGAACTGAAATGAATCCCATGATGATCAGAAAAGGAACATCATGTCCTCGGATGCTTAAAATATAATTTTAAAGAGTAAAAATAGTCATAACAATTAGTACCACTAGAAATATGCATTGTGGGACTCCCAAATAAGGAATTAGAAGCATATATACGTTGTTTCTCATTCATTGGTACACATCGTTAATCAACC